>JAPQRP010000019.1:42167021-42202720 GCA_037367295.1 Apogon hyalosoma
ATAAGTAGCTGGGATAGGCTCCAGCGACCCCCGTGACCCTAGTGAGGATAAAGTGGGTTCAGAAAATGAATGAATGTGAAATATTTTTGGCAGCATTCTGTAAACTGCAACTGGACTGTTGGCATAGAGTTTTTGTTTATTTTTGTAAAGTAAAGCAAAGAAGTGACCTATTTGCTTTATTTCATTATTTCATTTCATTTTTTTTATGCGTGTATTTAGGGTGAGAATGATTTCTGGATGAAGTTACTGGATCGCTACTTGAAGCCAATCGTAGACACCAAAGCCCATCTGGACGAGGTCACCAGGGAACTAAAGTCTCTGCGCAACAAGGTGAGATATCGAGACAACCTTTGTATATTGACTTATCTTTCCTTCTGCTCTCTCATCCTTACTTTTATCTGTTGTTTTTGTCTGTTTTGTATTCTGTACATTTTGGTCATGTTTGAGTTACGTACTGTATTGTGCGACTGGTTTACCAGGTCTGCCCTGAAAAATGTATTCTCTTAAATAAAGGTTAAATGACGTAAAACTGAAAAGAAAGAAAAAATATCCCTTTAACCCCATTAACTCCAACCTAAAAGCTTGTTACAGAAAGTGTTCAATCTGGGGTTGACTAGTGAAAGGAAAATATTCTCTAATGATTTCAGACCAATTTATGAGGATTTAATCAGATTTTGAATCAATGTTTGGACGTTCAGAATGAATATGAATGACAGTGAAGATCTTTCATGGACCAAAATGCTGATATTTTTGTTTGCTCTCTCACACTTTTCATTAAATCTTCTGACTAAATGTTATAAAAGCAATAAACCCCGTCTTCTCGCCACAGGCAGTCTTCCTGTATTTCATTGTCAACATCCTGTGGGTGGTAGCTACTTTCTTCCTGCAGGCCATTGGAAACGACGTCATCAGCATCAAAATCCCTAAATTCTTCCCAAACGGGACCGAATCTGGAGAATACCTCAAGGTCTGGACAGACGCACAGACAGGCAGCCTTAGATATGTTCGCTCCAACGCTGGAGATGTAGTTAAAGGACAACTGTGACATATTTGTGAATGCCTGTCAGTTCTGCTGGCAGACATGTGTTTAACGTAATCGCCATAACTGTCAGTGTCATCATTGTGTTGACAGGTGGAGCCTCTCAGTTTGATGTTCCTGCTGTCTTTTGCTATTCTTCTCCTTATCCAGTTCCTTGCCATGTTGTATCACAGGTACAGATGCACATTCAGCACCCACCACACCATCACCTCATATTAATGCTTAGCTTTTATTTTTGTTTCTTTCTTTTTTTTTTTTACCTATATTTGCATGTTCACAGACTCACATCAAAACCGATGCATAAATACTTCATACATTTTTAATTTAGTTGTACATCCACGGTTGTGAATATCCTACCTCAATATGGGAAAGGAAATGTTTGTCTCTTAAAGCCTATGATATGTCCTGACAAACTGTGTTGTACATTATTTGCTTCATCGTTTCTGTTTACCTGTATTTTGTTAAATATTTGTGCCTCTTTGTTTCCAGAGTCTACACTTTCATCCATGTCATGTCCTATCGCAGCTCAGAGAAGAATTACAAAGAAAAACTTGAGGTGAGCAACAATACACTCGAATGCATATACACAATATAGTGCAGTTTTACTGCCAGTACTGCAGATCCCAGAGATGTACATACACTCAAACATTTTGGTTCTTCAGCATCAGCTCAACATTTACAAAACAAGAAGAAACTTTGAATTAAATCAAGGACAACATGTGGAGCTACGCAAACCCCAGCGAGAATGACACATTCTGCAACATTACTATATTTACATATCATATAGTCACACTAGAATCTATCTATCTATCTATCTATCTATCTATCTATATGTACATTTAACAGGAGAAAAACAGTTTCAGTGAGACAAACAAAACTATGAGTACAATGATGTATAAAGTATGAGCATAGACAAAGTAAAGCAAGTGGGTGTTCAAGGAAAAGTCACAGGTATAACTTATTATCGTAGAGAAGACAAGTGATTTTTCAAAAAGACACATATTTAAGTGGTCTAACTCTACATCATTATTTTATTAGAAATGCACATATACAGATCTATGACTTACAGTTGTGGAAAAAATTATTAGACCACCCCTTGTTTTCTTCAATATCTTGTTCATTTTAATGCCTGGTCCAACTAAAGGTACATTTGCTTGGACAAATAATGATACCAACAAAAATAGCTCATAGTAGTTTAATTTCAGAGCTGATATCTATCCATTTTCCATGTTTTCTTGATAATAACCAAAATCACTTCAGTTCTTCCATCAGTATCTATGTCATTGTACAGACAAAAATAGTGCTTTTGTTCATTCCATGTTTTCTTTTCTGTCTGTTTTAGTCACATGATACACACAGGAGTTAGGACTGGGTTGAATAACCATTGTTTTGGATGACTTTTGATGGTCTAATAATTTTTTCCACGACTGTATGATTTTCATTAATTTACCTAAATTAACTGTTATAGTTCTGGGCGGCTGTGGTAGCGCAGGTCGTCCAATAACTAAAGGGTTGGCGGTTCCAATCCCACTCTGTCCTAGTCATGTGCTGTTGTGTCCTTGGGCAAGACACTTCACCCTCTTTGCCTCCAGTGCTGCTACTCACACTGGTGTATGGATGCGTGTGAATGTTTGGTGGTGGTCGGAGGGATCCACTGTACTCGCTTTGAGTATGCGTTCACAGAAAAGCGCTACATAAATCTAATCCATTATTATTAGCTCTCTTTAAAAGGCTTTTAAATATGACTTTTTTCCCCCTTTAACTATTATTTACTTGTGTTCTCACAAATATATTAATTTCTGGCTTTAATATTTACTTTTAATTGTTTTTAGTGTACAGACAGCTGTTTTTACTGAAAGTATGAACAGGATGGTTTCTGAAAAAATTATTCGCAACAGGAGACACCTTCCAACTCTTAACAGCTGGCTCCTGAAAAATGCAGCGTATTACTCAACACGCAGCACAGATAGAAAGGAAAGATGAAAAAGATCAGTGAGTAACTGTGCAGATTAGAAAAATAACACCATGGTTTGTCCTGCACAGGATGTAAGCTACGTCAGACACTATTAATATGTTGAATTAGAGGAGAATCACTTTTCCCAAAGGTAATAGTTGGTCTTGTTGTTATTATTTGCTCCAGCTATTTCCAAGTTTGTGTCATATGATAATAATAATGTTCCAGAACTATGTGATATTATATGGTATATTCTATAGAGCAGAACCATTAAACCTCCCACCAGTATGCCTAAAGTCTTCCACAAACGTGGTAAATGTTGGAATAGTCTGACATAGGCTTAGGTGAGCATTCAATGTCCTGATGAATGCAACAGTGTTACCAATCAACCAGTACTGAACAAAGCTTAGATTAAAAAAAAGTTAAAAAATTGGGAAAAAAAACACTAAAACAAGCAAAATATCACAATAGAAATAATTAACGATAATTATTAAAAAGAAAACAAGTGGTGCCAGACACAACAAACCCCACCCCTTGCAAACGTTTTAGCTCTTAATGGACATCTCCCTCTCAAAACATGAGACTATAGGTTTGACCTTTCAAGGTCATGCAAGGTCAAAGGTCATGATGCCATTTTGGAGCCTACATGTAGTTTCCTATCTGTCAACAATAGTAACTGAGTACTTATCACCACTCTTTTTGGAGTTATGACCATTTAAAATCCTGTGACCTTGATTTTGACCTTTCAAGGTCACTCAGAGTCAAAGGTCATGACACCATTTTGAAGCCCATGTCAAGTTTCTTATCTGTCAGTAATAGTAACTAAATCTCTATCTCCATTTGTTTTTCTGTTATAGTCCATTTTAGTTTTTTAGGTATTGACCGAGTGACCCCGACCTCTTTGGTCAAAAAATAGGTCAAAATCTATACACACAAGATGCAGAATTGAAAGATGAGCAGTTTGGTGCTCATTGGAATGCTGTAAGATGAATAGTTTAAAAGTTATATCCAAAATTCGATTTTGACCTTTATTGTGACCTTGACCTTTGACCCAGAGTCTTCAAATTTGGCCTTCAAGGTTCTGATGTCAATGCACATCAACAGTAAGAGCAAAAAGAAGCTACATGCAAAATTGAGTATACAGGAATGAAAAGGACATTCCTGATTTGCCCTATCTCTTATCATTGCGAAAACACATTTTTGGTGACCTTGACCTTTGACCTACATTCACCAAAATTTGATGGGATCTATTCTGGACCACCTCACACCTTTCCTGAAAATTTCATGGAAATTGGTCCAGTAGTTTTTGCGTAAAGTTGCTGACAAACAGACAGACAGACAAACACATAAAAAAAAAAAAGAACCAAAAACAATACCACCACCTGCCCCTCCGGGGGGCGGGGTAACAAAATATCACTAAGATCAATACTTAATCCAAATAAAGTGGGATAAAAGAGAAAAAAGGGAAAAGAAATGACATCATATCATAAAAATAGTCAAACATCAGGCTTAAGAAAATGAATACAATTATGAAACTCTGGTACTTTTTTTTTTTTTACATTCGCTTTCAATCCAAGAAAGCAGAGGTGCACCTCTGTGGATACACTCTGGTGGAACCATTAAACAAAAAATAGATTCACTTCTCAGTAGTAAATAGTGTGGACAGGAAAAAAATGAAACTGTGGTGCTTTTTGAAGACCACTTTCAGTCCATAATGGCAGAAAAAGAGCTCTGCTGCTGCATTGTAATACAGTGATATACTGAGTTTCAGTTCTAAGATAAGATAAGATAAGATAAGATAAGATAAGATAAGATAAGATAAGATAAGATAAGATATATTTTTATCCCTGCAGTCAATAGTAAAATAGGACACGCAGCACACAAGATAAAAAAAAAGATATATATACACAAGATATATAGCAACTTTAAAAAAGCACATTTAAAAATTTGCTAGAATTGTCATGACGTACTCAGACGCTCCAAACAGCTTCTTACACACACAAAATACTGTTTTTCTGCCTGAATGCGCTTTTTCTCAACCACAGACCAATTTATGAAAGTTGTACTCACAAGTGTACAAACATTGTTACTTAGTGTATATGGGTGCGTCTATGGGCTCACCTGGCATTTTGTCAGCTTTTTAGACCCAATAAGAAAAGAGAAATTCAGACATGTTTCCCCCCAGGATGTACCTAATGATGACCTCAGATAAATGCAAAGAAATTATACTCTTGCTCTGCGTCATCCCAAAATTAAGGAATTTTTTGTAAAATATCGGGGCCAAAAATAGGAAAACATGGCTGTAAATGGTCTTACCTGCCGCCATAAATAAAGACACTGTGTTAAATTTGACGAATTTAGTGGTTTTTCTAATCCAGACATGCTGGTTTTTCATGAATCTCAGTCTGATTCCAGGTTTTGTATGTAACCCTTCATGTCCACTGGCATTACATGTGGAACCTGCCCATTTAAACACAAATAAATCCTGACTGATTTTGCAACAGCTGTCATTTTTGTGAAACACTCTGCTTTGCATAATTAGTTTGATTCCTAAAATGTACCTGTGAGAGAATAAAAAGATATTCAAAAAAAATAGTAGTGCATAATGTTCGTGTCCTTTTTACCGTGTTATATGTGGATTTTTGTATAAAAATAATATAAAAATGTGTTTTATCTTAAAAATAGTATCTCTTTTATTTCAGTAAATATTTATTTTTAAAATAGACCCAAAGTGCTTCCAAACTTGCTTCATAATATTAGTCTACATCTGTTTTGACTTTTTAGCCCCATGTCCTGTTTTTAGGACCAGTTTCATAGAAGCAGTCATATATATAATGTATATATTATACTTGACAGGTTTTACTAAAGTGTCATTAGCAAACTATAGCCTAGCATCACAAAACAAAATAGCATATGACAGAGTAACAAAAATGTAAGATTATGTAAAAGCAGTTCCAAAGATGAGCTATATTTTACTCCTTATTTTCTGATTTAAGTCTCATCATGTTTGTAGAGTTACTGTCCTTTGAAAACCACAAATCTCAACTTTTCATGAGCTCAGAAAAACAGACCTGTTCAGCTTTATGACGATTCCCTCTCCTGTTCCAAAAGTGTATTTCAATACTTTATTATGTGGAAGGAGAATTTGACTAATCCTTAAAGGAACATCTTCATCATTCAGTTTATCACAGACATTAAAATCAGCACATTTGGAAATATATATAGTTTTAACTGGACTAGATGTGGGTTAAAGACCATAATGAAAAGTAAATAAAGTTGCCAGACAAATATAGAGGTGGTAAAATGTACTGGACAATATTTGTCTGTAGTGGAGCAGAAAACCATAAAGGAACAGAAAATGGAAATATTCATCATTCCAGATTTCAAATTTATTGAAGTGTATAGTTAAAACACACCTCTGATGTGTCATTATAGACTAGTTTTAGACTTATGGTTGAAATGACTTCAATCTTGTGTGGAAAAGCATCATTTTATAGTGATTTGATATTTCAGATGTCTTAATGCGTGACTACCAGAAAAAAAAAATACAGAAATTTGGTAACAGCAGAAGGACCTCATTCTAAATTTTTATTATGATCAGCAAAATACTGGGAGGTCTGTTCATTACTCGTCAACTCACTCATTTATTTCTGTTTTTTTAATAACAATGTGTGCCTTTGTGTTTAGGATGATGAAGAGGAGAGTCCTGCTCTGGAACTTGAAGACCTGCATTATGTCAACGGACACATCATGAACAGCAATGATTAGTCGATAAACTCAGTCAGATAATCACTAAAACTAACCCGGATGTGTAAACAAATCAACATCCCATTATGCAATGGTAAATACAGCCTGAAGTCAAAATATATTAGCAGTTTACCTAATTAACAATAGAGTATGCATAGGTTTAAAGTATTAGAAATGTATAAGACATTAAGAACACTGATGTTATCTGTGTAGAATTGTATTTTATAAACTGCAATTTTTTCTTGAAAATATCTGTATTCCAGAGGTGGCTGATCATTTCCAACTTAAATACATTGCACAAAGCTTAACAGTACCAGCTCTGTGAAGTGATATTTAATGCTTTATTTGCACAGCAGTAGTCTTCAACTAAAAATGTATTCGTTATTAAAGAAAATTGTATTTAAATTTCTGACCTTTTCCTGGTACTTTTGTTGTAAATATATTAATGCAATTATGTATAAAAACATCAGTACTAATCTAAATAATGTTGAGTTTTTTGTCAGGAAGTCTGCTCATATTCTTAAAATAAACATGAATCTCAGAAAAAAAGCATCAGTTTTGTACATTTTGTAACTGCTGGGTTTTTACCATTAAACTGTTGCTGTAGTGTGATGTGTTTAGACCAGTTTGACTGCCCACCAGCTTATTTTCATTCACACACATTCTCTTAAAGCCACAGATCTCATCCAGTTGATATGTGACTTTCACACACTTACTTCTGCATTGTTTCATAGGCCAGTCAAAGTTACAAAATGACTTCCTACATTTTTACTTGTAAATGGTCGTTACTGAACACTCCATAAATAAGAACACACTGCCCAGGTTGACCTTTTTAATGAATAATTCACTTCATTCAAACGAATGGATGCAGTAGACACAGGTATTAAATAGAGGCAATTGCAAAGCAATCATCCAACATGTTTGGAGAGGCTGGAGCTGAGTAAAGGCACGAAACCACCAGAGCTCAGCTGTGAAGACTGTGCTCATGGAGACCCCTACTGGTCTATGAATGCACTGTATCTGCTGTGCATCCAAAGACACCGTCTGAAGTGCAGCGGGCCTCCCTCACCTGTACTCCTATTAAGTGGCATATTTAGCAATTACTGAATCTGACCGTTTAACAGTCTAATTACTGCCACTGTTTCCCAAACACCCAGTATATAAAAAAAAAAGAGAACATTTTAGCACAAACTCATTGAATGACATATTCGTGCTTTCTTTTTTGTCCAATAATGCTCAACTTTACCTGCAGGTTCATTTGTCTTTCTATCTGGTCCTTTGCCAATGGAAGTACATCAAATTAATAATGGCACAATTAATTCAGTATATTTAAGGGTTTGAGAATATATCACTTCAGGAGTTTGAGCTAATGTGTTATCGAAAAGAAGCACATATCAGACAATACAAACTGACCGTCATTGGTAAGTGTTAATATATACACTATAAAAGACCTCAGACCTTTTGAAAAAGACTATTTTCAAACAAATCTTGATCCTATATTTTAACGTAATATTTTGAGGATGTATTTTGGTCATCAACTATGCCTTATATGAACAGTTGTGCCAGTGAACAACAATGGTGGTGAATTTTTCCCCTTGGCCATTCAGTCATTCCTCTAACTGACAGCCAATGAAAGCCTGTGCCAGCTCAGAAGCGTGACAGCAAGTCTCATCAGTCACATCAATAATCAAAAGCTTGGCTGAAGCTGCGTTTGTGTCCTCTGTTGTTGCCATAGCTCCCACTGCCGTTCCGGAACCCGTTGCCACGGCCACCGTTTCCCCGGCCACCATTTCCCCCGAAACTTCGGCCCCTTCCACCTCTGAATCCTCCTGCTCTGTCGCCGCGGTTACCATTGCCGAACCCTCTGTTGCCACGGTTACTGAACTGCTTCTCTTCCAGCTCTGGGAGTTCTGTGGCAACAGTCAGTTGCCAGCGGCGACCATCCTTCCAGGTCTCCTGTTAAACAATCCAGTGAGGTGAGAAAGAGTTAGGACTGCCACAGACTGTCAACTTCAGCGAGTCAGAATTGATCTTGTTCTCTGCTGCTGCTCTTACCTGAATCTCCTTGACTTTGTCAGCTGGGACATCGAAACAAACACCCTGTTAAAAAAAAGAGAGATGGTGTGGTCCTTTTTGAAACAAGTCATGCCTGCTTCCATCAAAATAAAAGCTAACACCAGAAAAGTACAACATATTGACTTTTGTGAACCTTATTAACTGTGTCCTATGAGTGTGACTGTAGTCACTGCCTTCATTTAACACACTGCAGTATTAGGCTTTTTTTCTAATGTTCTCAATTTACATTTTCATTTACCTATAGATATTTTCCATTTTTTGCTGGATTTGCCCACTAATGAATTTATGTCAAACTCCGGCCTTTTTTTGTGAAAAAAGCAGCTTAGCTTAAAATGTTCAACAGTGACATTTAAATAAAAATACATCAACAATGTAATGATGTGTAGTATTTGCAATGTGTATTTTTCATATATGTGTCCACATCAGCAGACTCTCACATACTGTAAACATTTATATGTACTTACAGTTTTGTCTTTGAGGAAGGTCATTCTGTGAATGTGGTTCTCAATCTGTTCTCCTAACTGTTCTTTGATTGTTCTCCAGGCATAACCCAAATTGTGTATTTCTTGTGAACACACCAATTGAAGAGTGGTGTAACCCTGTGGAAAAAAAAAAGAAACAGGAAATATATAAGTCTGATCAGCAAATTTAAGCAAGCTATTAAGTGAGTTTATATGTTCAAGCTTTGTTTTAGTTTTTCTCCTGCCGTTGTGCTCATCATGCATTTCTGTGACTCCATTAAAAGCCAATTGTTGGGTAGAGCTGTATATGATAGCGACCTATGGCTACTGTTACACAGAACAATTGCTAATATAGCAAAGTAAACAACTCACAGCATCAGAGTTAAGCAGTGACCTCTGCTCTAGACTAGTAGCCCCAGAAATATGGGCCAGAGCAGCAGCCAGTGCTTCGACTGCTCCTTTCTCTTCGATCAACCTCTCAGCTGATTCTCTGAAGTACCCAATAGCTGCAGCTGGAACAGAGTCCAAGAACCTGAAACCACCAAGGAAGAAAATCAAGAAATGTGAAAATTACAATGTTTACAAACAGGAAATCTGCTTCAGTTTGCCAAACAACTTGAGCAGGGGATAGTTTTCATGAACACACCATTTAAGTCATGAACAGCAGATAAGTTAGAAAGTAGTTCATTACAGGTAAAACATATATATTAATAAAGTACATTACATACAACATTTACACTGGTTGCTGATGGGCTTCATTCGGTTTCAAACTGACAGTCACTAGAAAAACCCACCTGACTGCGTCCTTGCTTGATGACTTGATGATATCATTGGCAGTGGGAACACCAACTCGTCTGAATGTGATGCACTGGATTAACACATTAAATGCATTTTAGTCTCATAAATAATAAAACATCACAAGTGCAATCGCAGAACCAAAGAACCCCTTTTGTTCAGTAAACTTTCCATAAACACAAGGAAAGGGTGAAGGTTCATTGCAGCAGACACTTACAGCTTTGTTTTCAACATAGCGCAGCTGGTCCTCTTCTTTTCTCTGATAGAAACAGATGCAAACTCCAGTTCTTCCTGCTCGGCCTGTACGCCCTGAGCGATGGATGTACGACTCCACATCCTGAATACAAGCACAGACAAAAAGGCTCTTCAGAGACAATAAAAATGGCATTTATCATTGATGCATCACTGTCAATGAAAATGTGTGTGGGGTTCGCATTTTACAGGTTAAGTTAATTAATCTTTTAATTAACCTCTCAGTTCTGTTCTATTTATTAAACAGAACTGCTTGAGATATGACTTTAAGAACAGTTGTTCAAATGTATTAAAATATTAATACTTTAATTTCTGTTTTATTAAAGTCAAATCTTGTTTTAAAACTGAATATTAAATCTACATAATAAAAGAAGAGACTCTGCTGTCTCTATACAATAAAAGACATCCAAGTCTTTAAAATCTTGACTGTTGTAAATGCATCATACCTTGGGTGGTGAACACTGGACCACAAGGTCAACTTCTGGGATATCCAAGCCACGGGCTGCAACATTGGTTGCAACCAGAACCTCAAAGGCTCCATTCCTGAAGCCTTTCAGTGTCATCTCTCTCTGTTTTTGAGGGATATCACCATGGAGGGACTGTGCACTCTGTAAGCAAACAAACACGCAAGCACATTTAGAAAGAAATTAAAACACAATGAATGAATTCATAAATATAAACCAGTTTAATGGTAATCCATTCTGACAACAAATGCGAAGCAACAAGTAGTTTCTGAAGATCCATACATATGTACCTGCTTGATGGATGCATTCAAGGAAAGCTCATTGGCCTCTTTCTTGGTTTCACAGAAGATAATGGTTCTGCCGTGGCTGCCGCTGTAAACCTGGATCACATCACCTATCACTGCCGCACGCTGTGACCAGTGACAAGCGATGGCCAGATGCTACAGAGGAGAGACGGGACGGAGAATAAAGAGGTGAGAGGAGAGGAGAGGTTTCTTTGTTTTTTTATTAAGACTACTGTGGTGTAGAGGCTGTTTCCTGACACCTGTAGCTACTTCCCAATGATAGGAGAGGCAGGGTTTAGCCACTACCCATCAGGCCCTGCTCAGTCTTTGTACCTTATCTCTTTAGTTGACTTGACTCTAAAGTTCAAGGTCAACTTTGTTAGTTATTATCGTCCTGTTTCCAGGTCTACAAGTGATAATGTTAACTGATTATACTTAAAGTTGCAGTAGTTGATCATTTTTGGTGTCATTTGATAAAGAAATTCTGCAATTACCTTTTAGGTAGGGGGTGCAATGTGACAGACAGCTGCAATTACCAATCACTGTTAACATTTCACATGACTCTACTGTTCTACTCTCTGACTCAACACAAATGCTCAGAAAAGGTTTCACCCGTCTATGGCACTGTGAAATCATGTCCAATAATACTTGTAATATTTATGATATTCAGTCTTTTGACATGGACTAAGAACAGAGAGCTTCTGTGGAAAGGTGTGCATTAAAAAAGAAAGAAAAAAAAAAGGAGGGGGGGATTTTCCTCAGACTTCACCTCCTGCAGCTTTAAAACTTGAAACTGTTGAGTAGTTAAGATCAGTGACTCCCAATACAAAGTGAATAAACCATCAAATACCACAGAGTAGCTAAAAGCTTTACAACTAATACAGAAACTTTTGCTAGAAATCAACCAACTGGCCTTTCCCGATTTAGACAAATGCTACTTTTTATGTGAAATGTGTAGAAAACATGTAGAAATGTAAAATACTTAAACTATTTCTGCTTGAGAAATAATACTGCTATGATTACATCTTAAACCTCTCATATCTGACAGTTTGTTTCACACACATACACACTTACTTCTACAGTTGTTGCAGCCTTCTGAGTTTTCTTGCCAATCAAGTCGACATGTTTACACTCTGGCTTCATGTATTTCCTGGCCACATCATAGACCCAGTCTGGGCAGGTGGCTGAAAACAGCAGAGTCTGTGGGTTGGAGTCACCATCTGAAAGATAATGTCCACATACACTTAGCACCAATGTGAGAAAAATACAAAGATCCTCACCATGATAGACATTATTTTTTTCTTTTTTTTAAACAAATTTTGCACATCCCTCTGCTACATTGTAAACAACACACAACACAGACCCAACACCTACAGTTCTACTTCATACAGGCAAAAAACACAAGAGCTCATAATGAGGACAGAAAATACTTAGTTTTCATTTCTTATTTCAAGGCAACAAAGATTCACTTTACCTCTATTATAAGATGAAGCCAGAATCTCTTCAACCTGCTCTGCAAATCCCATGTCCAGCATTTGGTCAACTTCATCCAGTACAACATGTTTGACCTTAGAAAGGTCCAGTTTATTGTTCTGGAGGTGGTCTTTAATACGGCCAGGGGTTCCAACCAAAATATCAATACCATTACGGATGGCATCGACTACAGAGGGAAAGATGGACAGACAGTCTAGTGAATATTGCAGCAAAATATGTTATGAACATTTTGTCAAGAGCAGCTGTAAATCACATTTGGAAAACAAAAAACTATGAGACTGAAAATTCAAGGAGCAATTTCCCTTTTTTGTTTTTTTTTTTTTTTTACATGTGCTTTGGTAATTCCTGTCAATGACACCAAAGAACTTTTCAGAAAAAGGAGTTCAATTTACATAATGAAGAAAATATTTACAACATGAAAGAGCTGCTTAGGTTTGTTTGTGTGACACGTACTCTGTGGATTGTATGAGCTGCCACCATAGAAACAGGCAATAGACACACTCCTGGAGACGTCTTTAAAGTCCTTTGCGACCTGGATGGCTAACTCTCTGGTTGGAGCCAACACCAAAACCTATAGACAGAAGAAACACTTAGACATACAGATGTATTCAGATAGAAGCTGATTCTGGGTCTGTGACTGATGCTGTTTATAGTAGTTGCTGTGTATCTGCACCTTTGGAGCACGACCTCTTGTCATTTCCCCTTGAGTCCTCTGGAGCTTCTCCACCAATGGGATGGCAAAGGAGAAAGTTTTCCCTGTTCCTGTTCGGGCTTGGGCAATTACATCCTCCCCGTCATACACAGGATTAAACGTCTTCACCTGAATGTCAAACAGGTAGGAGACTCCCCGAGCTGAGAGTGGGACAAAGAGAAAGAGAGGTGACAGTGAGCGAGGGATGGAGGGGAAAAAAATGGGACAGCAGCAGCTCAGAATCTCGGTTAACCCTTTCGGTGCAAAATGTTTACATCTTAAAACAAATTTTTCCACGTCTGATCAAAATAAGTCAGACCAGCACCATATCAGCAACTGGACCTCTACCAAAGCACTGTTGGCCTCCAGCCAGGGTGGTGACAGAGTCTAGTACTCATTTCACACTGCATGGCAAAAAACACACTGACATCTGGCCTTTGTCTTCGGTGTGAAAGGGTACAGCCAGCAACAATCAGCACTCATTCCCAGGTGAGATGAATGTGCAGTAGTCATGTATTTATTGGCTCCAGCTCCAATCAGCAGCCATGGATAAATAACATCTAGGTGTATCAGATAAATTTCACTCATTTTCAGGCACAATGATCCAATGCTATGACCCGTGGTGAGTGAAAAACCAGGCAGAAACTTTATTTATTGCTGTTCAGTCAGGATTGATATGCAAAAGTGATTTCGTTTCTCATATTATACAAGATGCACCACTGGCAAGAAAGAAAGGTGACATAAGCTCTGTCACCTTTCTCTTCCCTGGTTTTGTGGTGATAAACACAGCACACCAAAATAAAACTGAAGTCAATCCTGAGAGGAAAGAAAGAACGAGAAAGGTACTCATGCGTGCTGATTTTGTCATGCTTACCTTGTAGTTTAGCAATTGTGCCCGGGGAGATCTTGAAGTTGGAGAAAGCTCCTTCCTTCTGCTCTGGTGTTAATTCCTAAACAAATGAAAACACAAAACAAACAGAGTCTGTACATGCAGCTGTTAAACTGATATGTCCTTCCACAGCTAATGCTATCACTGAGTTCCCACCAAACTCAAAGACAGCTTTAGCCTCGTATTACTCATGCAAATACAGCTGCTTTAGGTCAGATTAGTGATGCGACACTGTAGACACCCTACTCACCATTTTCTACAAAACCCCAACTGTCCATCAGACTCTTGGACTTGGAGAATCTTAACTCTGATAAGCAAAACAAATCTCCACGGAATTTTTCACTCAAGTTAAAGCATTTTTCACTCACAGATGCATGTTTGGGTGTATTCAATTTGCTGGGTGTCATTGTGTGCGTTTTCATGTTTGCATTGACTTTGTATGAAATTGTACTTTGTTTCAGTTCTGGCATGAAAACACAATAAGAAATATCTATGCTTTGTACATAGTGACTCAGGACACCAAAAGCATTTCAATTAACCTCAATCACTATAGCCTCTGATTTATTACTTACAGAATCTATTACAGTTGGGGTGGGGCCTCAAAAAAATGGGAATGCAATATAATATATGTTGGTAACAATAATACATGTTCTACATTTTTTTTTAATATGGACAGATCTAACAGCTTATAGGAAACAGCTTAGAGGAAATAAATGTGACACGTGAAGCACTATAGGTAGATATATTTTCCATTTGGTAAGAAAATCTCCTACGGCTGTGCATGGATAAAATGTTGCCTTCAAGATCACCTTTTTAAGTCAAAAATCAAAACTCAGTACATTTCTTTCAAATGCATCCATGGAAACGCCCCCGAGGACCTCGTCACCTCCCACACATCCTCCAGCAGCCTTCAGCTCCACAGCACCAACCTCTTTCTCCCCCCAGAACCAACCTTCAAACCATAGGAGACTGGGCCTTCTCTGCCACCCCCCATATCTGAAACTCCCTCCCTGACCATCTCAGAGCTCCACAGTCACTGGACTCATTCAAGAAGGGACTGAAGATATTCATGTTTAGACAGATTTTTTATGGCCCACCATGATGCTTTGTTTTACTTGCTTAGTCTTTTATCTCGATGCTGTCTTATTTTTTTTCTGGACTGTCTTTTCTCTGTAGCACTTTGAGATTATGCTGAATGAAAAGTGCTTTATAAATGCAATCTATTTTTATTTTTATCATTATTATTTTCTTAGTGCTTGTTTTTCCTGTGTTTGAGGACATAGTAGTATATCTATTATTACACTGAGAGGATGGAAATGTTTTTGTCATATCAGTCAGCCATAATTACAAGCAACTTAAATCAAGTATTAGTCACTTGTTGAAGAGATTTTGACATCACTGCTTGTGTGGTCAGTTATTTTTTGTTAGACAACTTACCATTCAGAGTCATCTTGTAATTATTGTGAGAAATAATATGATTTGTGATTGCCATTTCAATTCGAGTTTATTTGCTTGGTTATAAAAGACAAATTACTGCTTAGAAATTTACCTTGACATTTTTCCCCCAACATCCATTGTGCATGTTTAACACACTAATAGTCCCTGCTTAATGTCACAGGTTCCTTTGTTTCTCATATTTCTAAAATTTGACAACCCAAAATCTGCATCATTAATTGATTATATAATGGCACAGGCTGATAAAGATTATGACTATGATTTGATTAATTATGTAGCCCTGCTCTGTGTGAGACTTACTGGTTCTTTTTCACTGTCACTGGCTGAGTCCTCACTTGACGGGGACGGTGTCTGGTCTGGGGTGTTTGGGTGGGAATGTCCATTGGTTGCTTCCTCAACAATTGCTTTTTTTTGTTTTTTCTCCTTTTTCTAAAAACACAAATGCAGATTGTAGACAGTGTTATACTATGGGCAGACAAAACCAAAATTTAGCTTTCACAGTCAAAGAAACACTACAACAAATACCAACAATAACAACAATTATAATGTCAATCACTGCTTCTTGGTAGTTCTTCTCAGTTCAACTGGATTGGTTTAGCTCTTTTTTGAAAATGTTTCATCTCTCATCCAAGAGACTTCAAATGATGACCTGTGCAAATGAGAACCTACACAGACGTTAATCACTGCCTTCCTCATACAAAGCACTGACCTCTGTGTCCTTGTTCTTCTTCTGCTTTGGTGTTTCATCGTCTTGAGTGTTTCCATTCACATCTGCAGCCTCATCCCTGTGTCCGTTTACTTGGTCCGCTGTTAGCTTGTCCTTTTTCTTTTTCTTCTTCGGTGCTGGAGGTTCACAGTCTGGGTCTTCCTGCTCTGTTACATCCTCCAGCTGCTTCTTCTTCTTCAGCTTCTTGCCCTCCTTGGTCTTATTCTAAATTTAAAAACCAGAGTAAAGGAAGTTTTTCAATAAAATTGAATACTAGCAAGCATGGTATTTGTATATTTTTTATTTCAAATTAAACCAGGTTTCTATGCAATCTTAAAATAATTGATCTCAACTGGAAGTCCAAATTTATAGTATGACAGACATATCAAAAGTTGAATAATAAATCTAATTCACGTGGATAAGTCATGACATCATCATTAACATGTTTCTTCCATCCAAATCAATAATAACAAAAATGACAATAATAAGAGGAGGAAGAAAAAAATCTGACCAACTTAGTAGTGGTTGAATCATAAGTACACTATGTATTAAAAAAAAAAAAAAAAAAAAAAACACTTTTTCAGCATTGTAATAACTTGTCTCCATGAAGTACAACCCAAATTTCCTCCAATCCTACATTAAATTAGTCAGCTCTTACATAAAGACGTTGATTGTGCTTACAGCTTTGACAATCTGACTGATTTCTGCACATCA
This sequence comes from Apogon hyalosoma, assembly GCA_037367295.1. Classification (NCBI taxonomy): domain Eukaryota; kingdom Metazoa; phylum Chordata; class Actinopteri; order Kurtiformes; family Apogonidae; genus Apogon; species Apogon hyalosoma. Next base: position 42,184,043 of record JAPQRP010000019.1, read on the forward strand.
GTAGTTTGTCATCAAAATACTATATTTTACTCTTATTTAACTACCACTTTAAAACCAATTCTGGTTCTTGTAACCTTACATATCATATGTAGCCTTATATTACCATTTTTGAGTGCACTGATAGCTGTTGTAATGAAAATAATAGCAAATAAGCCTGTTTGTGCACCATTTACCTTATTACGTACACAATCAAATTCTTACTTTAAGTTGACCACGGGATTTACCACACTGATTAACTAGAAATAAAACTACTGTTACATACAGTCCTGCCGTCCAGGTAAAGTTGTATCATGAACTCATGTTGTGGGTTCCGTTTTGTTTGTATCTAACAGCTGACCAGATCAGCTGTATAAACGTCATAACGTAGCGCCCTGAGTACAATCATAATCCATGTATATAACTATAATTCGTGTATCTGAGACATGTCCGTCTTTATACAATGATGTGTTTTTTACGCAAATACAGTATAGATCAATCTTACTTGCAGACCTAACACATGGGCATGCCACGTGATATATAGCTAGGCTAAATAGCTAGCTTTGTTAACATTGGATCCTAAAACCGACAGATAATAACGTTCACTGTCTAAGTCAATACACTTTACCGATGACCGTTAATTGATACAGTCACTGTGGGCACGTACACACCATTCTTCTGACAATTAACATGTGTGTAAACAGTTAGCTAGCCGGTTAGCCACAGGCTCCGCCACATGTTAACATGGCAGAAGTCGGAGCAGACGACCCGATTTATTCAGTGAGTTCAGAGTAAAACCGTTCAAATCTACTCACCTTCACAACTTTTACGTTCGACCCGGTGTCCACTTCTTCCTCCATTGCTTGACATTCGTCTTCAAAGATGATTTTTGATGGCATTTTCACTTCACGTTGGCAACCCTCACAGTGGACACACAGGGTAATCCACGGGCACGCGGACAGAAAGGAACGCGCACGTGAGTGCGACTGAGCTTGTTCGCGAGCTGGACATAGAAATACAGCACACAGATCGGTATCAAAGTCTGAAACAGGACGACACAGGGTGGGTGCCATGGCCCTCTTTCCTCAGAAGTTCGCAGAAAACATTTTAAAGTCATTTTAGCTTCAGTAACATCAGCTGAACGTCTGATATTGGAAAATCTGCTGCTTTTCCGTAAATTTTATGAAAGACAAGAAATTAAGCTACATTGATTTCATTTGTCACAGAATATTTTGAATTTGGGTTTGTGGCACTACCAGATGTGTAAATAAGAAACTGAAACAAAATTGAAATTAATAAGTAGCTAAGAAAGAAAGTAAAAAGTAAAGTGTGTGTAGATTGTGGACAACTTAATCTATGTTTGATGTCACGACCGTCATAACGGTAATTATAAAACTCTCCGGCAGGTGGCGCACTGTAACTGTGTGACATTTAAAGCCTAAGTATAAGGGTTTAAGTGATATGAGACTTTATTTAAGACGCTTCACCAACTCGTGGTCGTTTGTTGCCTTTTTACGACTCCTTAGTAATTTGAGAGGGAATGAAGGGTTCACATTTTCACACTTAAAAGTCTCAAACCAGGGGAAGTGCCCTACAATAAAGTCCACCTCATATTTATTCTGACGTGTTTTTTTTTTTTTTTTTTTTTTTTTTTTTTATCTATTCTGATGTACTGCCCACTGGTGGGGATATTGTGACAACACGGCTCAATACCGCGGAGAGATTACGACAGTGCCGTAAAGCGTAATGTTTTGTCTGTATTTGACCACCAGTCGTCCTCTGAGCTGAAGAATCCGTCGCCCTTCAACCTAACACCGGTGCACCTCTTACCTGCAACAGACACACCTCAAACCATGGCAGGGACAATTGCACGGAAAGCTATTGATCACCTGAAGAGTAAAGAATTCAGGGATTATTTGATGAGGTATGTGTTACACGTTGCTAGATGTCGATATTAGCAAACATGCTATATCTTGCATGTTAGCAAGTTGGCCTTAGGGTGACTAACCCAGTTTACTACAGTTACCTAATGTTTAACCGTTGGCAGAGTTTAATTTTACAATATTCCACCATTACAACCATACTTCACTGCCTTTTCAACTGTTTTGTGCTATTGCCAGTGGCGCTTTGGATCATACATAAGTAGTGTTTTTTTAAGCTAGTTAGCCCTGAGGTAGCTAACTTCTCTCTGTAGAAGTTGTCTATTAGAGCTCATTAGTCTGGTTTAATTTCGTTTGTATTCTATATCGAGCTACCAGCGACTAAAATCACGTTACACTTTCTGTTGAATTTTACCTCTAAATTCAGTTGTGAAGGTGATATCCTTTACTTTTGTTATTTGTTGACATGCCAGGAGATTCGTTAATGTACACATGACGCTGTTGTGAAATGTGTGCACTTGCCACAGATCAGTCTCATATGACAACGTTCACCGGCAAAATCATGATCAGATGACGCATGTTTATATGTTTACATGCGTCATCTGGTCTTTAAAGGGGTCGCATTTTTAAGGTACTCTAATCTGCAGGAAATACAGAAATAAAATGGACAGCAGATGTGAGTGTGAGTACATAGATAGAATTGCGGCTATCAATCATTTAGTTGATCTAATTGACTTTTGTGAAAGATGACTGAAAAAGTAAACCTTCTGAGAGAATTTGATGCTTTTGGTAGTAAATATATTTGGTTTTGGATTGCTGGTTAAATGAAAGGTTACATGAAAATTATTTTTTATATCTTTGCAGATAAAAGTTTAGCTGCAGTGGTACATTTTTGACTCCCCTACTTGAACAATGTCTCACCATCTTGAACTGCAAATAAAAACATGTAACATATCACACTTGAACAATATTCAAGAAGGTGAAAAGGTTCATGGTACACATCATAAATTCAGAAATCATTCATTTTACAAGTAGATATTATTGATAGTATGGAAGAGAGTTGACTGTGGACAAGTTAACCATTAACAATACTTCATTGTAACACTGTCCATTATTACAAACCTTGATGTGATGTGAAGACAGAAGAGGTTACGGTATATTTTCTCCATCATGGTTCTCAGAATTTTTCAGATATGTCATCTCATGACTTTTATAATTGTCAGTAACAGACCTGTAACCCCATTTACAGTATATCCCAAAGAACATGTGATTTATTTATGTGTACCTCCTTCTCTTCTATGTGGCTCTGGATATGAAAACATCCAACAGCACTGTAAGTAGTCACCCTTTGTCAGTCAATCCAGTTCACTGTCTCTTTGTAAATCTGTGTCTATCCTCATTCATAACTGTCTGTTTTATCTCAGTTATACTGTATTTGACTATTTGTGCTGTGTGTTAGAGTATCCGTTAATGTCATACTGAATGTGTTCATGTTTCATTTCATTAAGTGTATTAATATTTTCATATTCATATGTTTAACATAATATAATTTATATTATTATTTATTTATATTTTGACAATTGTGTGTTTGCTGTCTACCTTACTCATTGTTTTCTATGGCCATCTTATGCTTCACTGTAATTAATTGCTTTGTGATGGTTTTTATGCAGCATTTCTGGGGTCCTGTGGCAAACTGGGGTCTTCCTATTGCAGCCATCTCAGACATGAAGAAGAGCCCTGAGATTATCAGTGGCAGAATGACCTTTGGTAAGACACACAGACCCATAGTATGCACTGATAAACCTAGATGTACACAATATCTCTATCTTTTTCTGCTGTACTTCACATAAGAGTCTGGATTGTGTCATGTACATTATTTGAAATAGATTCCGTAAAGATATATTTCTTGTCTACCACTTCAGTCCTGTGTCTCACTTTTCTAGGTCATACTTGTTTGTCGACAATAAGTCTAGGTGACATACTTATAATACAGGTTTAAGTAAGAGTAGACAGTGTCCAGTAAATATCATACCGGATGGCAGGGCTGTAAAGAATTCTTTTGCCTCTCCTCTCAGCTCTGTGCTGCTACTCACTGCTCTTCATGAGGTTTGCCTACAAAGTGCAGCCCCGCAACTGGTTGCTGTTTGCGTGCCATTTGACCAATGAGTCAGCTCAGTTAGTCCAAGCAAGTCGTCTCATCAAATACAAGTAAGACGTACTTTTATTCTTTTTTTTTTTTTTAATTATTAAGGTGAATGGGCTTTGTGTCATTTAACAGTAATGTCTGCAACATAATTTATCAAAACAGATTTCATCTGTTGTGTTTCCCCCACAGTGGAGGCTGTGTATAATTTTCTACAGTTGACTAATTATAGAAAAACCTGAATTGTTTATTTTTCCGATGAATTTTGGATCTAATTGCAAAAATTAAACATAATCAGAATTGTGTTTAGATTCATGTATAATCACAGGAAAATAAGAATTGTTGCTATTTGTTACCTATTCATATCTACAGTATCCACCATGCTTCTACAGTATCAAACAGTAGATTTGGTTTATTGTTACTCTGAGACTGGCCCTTATTTAACTCTCATGTCTGGAAATTGATTACTGGAATTTGTTTGTCTGCACCTTGATTGATAAGTTATGCCACAGTATAGATCAGAGACTGTCAGCCAACATTTACATATTGTTGGAATGCAGGAAAGAAGAGCTAAGTTTAAAAACTATGAAAAAACATAAAATGCTGCTTATGTAGTAAAAAAGTTGATGCATGTTTGTCTGTGTCTGTAATATTTCAGCATGGAGAAGAAGTCATCTTAGTGACAGACTGAAGCAGATTCAGAGACGCCATGCTGCTCCAACAGCTGCCTAAACCTGGACATCAAAACTCATGGATCACATCATATTAAAAATGTGGCACTTCAACATTTAGCATCTGACAATAGATTGTTATTACTATAGATTTTAATCCCTTTTCTGTATGAACAGAAAAAACAGAAATTTTCCTCTAAGACCTAAGGTCAGCGGATAAGATTTCTTTTTACATTTTTAAAATATTTTAGCTCACATACACGGTTAACTGTCTAGTGTCTGCTACACACTACCAAAGACACTTAAACAATCATCATTCACTGATATTTCACTATTAGGTCATTGCCTTTAATATTTGTATCACTTTTTCACTTTGTTGGTAATACAGATTTCAGTGATATAGAATGAAGAACAACATCTAAAATTAGTTTATACAACTTTCCACATTGTGACTAATCATATGGATTTCATTCATCAACATTTATTTAAACACAGAAACACACAGGCAGCTCAGTTGTGATATTGTTGTGTCTGTCAGCAATATTAATATACAGGGAAAACAGAGTGCAGTGTAATAATGTAGATATGACTGGAAGCTGCCCTCGTGATAGATTTAAGACTGTTTGGGCTACAGTTTTGCATGGCTGTGGGAGACAAATCTGTCAGTGCTGACCAAAACTACTGTGTGTTTTTGTCATGTGTCATTCATATTAATTTATTGTCTTTGTGTAATATTTTCCCTGATTAATGAGTTGATTCTCTGAGTTTTGTTCAAATAAACAGGCAAAGACAACTAAAACAACATTGTTTGAATTGTTCTTCTTATTATTTGGCCTGCTGATTTGATAGGATTTCTTGTACTTCATTTTAACTTCACTTTATTTTTTACTTTTACTTTTTATTCAGTTGAAAGTGAAGAATTCTTATACTAAAAACAAAGTGTGTAATATTTAACCCTCAAACACCTAAACGGCCACCAGCAATCAAAAGCTTATACTGATATGAAATATTGTAAAAATGCAGTTTCTCACCTTTTTAGCAGCATTAGATATGATTAATCTGGATGTTAAGAGGCGCCGTACTGAGCATGGAAGCACCATGACCATGAAAACAGTTCTAGGTCTGTATAAGGTTTAAGAAAGTGCATAAAGTGAAAAGTAGGTTTTGATCTCCTTAAAAGAACGGTGTAGTTTTAGTGTATGTATGTAATAAATTATATTATCATTGAGTGTTGTGAAGGGTAAAATTGAGACAATCAGACAATTTAATACATATGAGAATGAATGGCTAAAGGTCAAAATTTCCGCCAAAAACAAACTTGTCCTGTGTCCACTAGATGGCAGTAAAACGGATGGTAACACGGTTAAATGAACATGATCTAAAAACAAAGAAGAAGAAGCAGACCAACATGGCGTCCGTCAACACTGATGAGTGGAGAGCGATCTGCGACAAATTCACCAACGCCCAAAACCTCACAGAAGTCGAATCCCTACATGACCCAGAAAACGACCCGTTCCGTTCCAAATACAAGGCCAGGGAGCTCCTCAGAGAGATATACTGCTCACTGAAAAGTTTCGAGGCCGGTGAAGAGGAGAGCGGCGGAGAGAGCCGCGACCAGCGGCCGGAGCAGCCGGTGGACGGGCAGAGGGAGGACGGGTTCGGGGACGGATTCAGCGGAGACTCTCCGGCAGGGCTGCGGGTGGCTAAACTCGGAGCTGTGGAGTATTACCTGGGCGTGAACCATGTGGACACAGAGGAGCTGTCAGCCGGGCAGGAGCACCTGATGAACTGCATGAAGCTGCTGGAGAAATGCAGAGTGTCGTCCGACAATGTGTCTCTGTTCATCCATGTCCGGGTACCGTCTGGCCTGTCCAACATTTATATATGTGTTTATGTATACAGAGGTCACAGTGCCTTAGGAAGGCTTTGTATCATTTGTTAGAACTGAAGTTAGACTCAAGTAAACTGCAACGCTGCTAAAAATGATATTATTAATCATTATATATTCATCTAAATATGCATATAGCTTTAAGAACACAACACAATAAAATATTCTATTAGAAGAAGTAATGTGTTCAATATGTATTAGACAAATATTATCACTGAGTAAAAGAAATATACATGAATATCATTATGATAAGTAAAAGAAATATACATGAATAAATAGAAATACATGTATATTGTACATTGATTAATTAATTTTATTCAATCTTTATTTTACCAGGTAAGACCCATTAAGATTAAGATGTGGCCAAGTCGTCAGAACCTCATGTCATAATAATAAATACAAGTTAAAAGACAGATTTCAAACAATAAATTCAAGTAAGCAGTAGTTTAGATGATTGTAAAGAGTTGGATTATGTAAAGTGCAGTTGTTGGTGCCTACAGTAAATATACAGGCATTGTTCAATGGTGTCCCGTTGTCTGTTAAGTAAAATATTGTGAAAAGCCTCCAGAAAAATGAGTTCTGATATTATCAGTTCATTTTAAGTATTCCATGCAGAGGAGGCAGTAAAACGGAATGTTTGTTTCCTGAGATCAGTCTGAACTCGAACAACCGAGTGATAAAAGTCACAGGAACACAGGGCATAATGACTGGTGGTCCTCTGTAATAGACAGCAGAGGTAAGAAGGAACCAGACCAAGTAGAGCCTTATGAATCAGAATCATCCAATGGGTATGCCTGTGTATGCTCAAAGAAGGCCATTCAGCTTTGGCATACAGATCACAATGAGTCAGATGACCACAGCCTGTAAGAAATCTCAACACAGATAAACGGGTCTATACATGAGACCTTGTATTTTATATGTAGCCAAACGTATTAGAAAATTTACTATACGTCATAGACTGGTAGAGATGATTTTTCTGTAGCTGATGGGCAGGTGATGCTGAATAAATGTTGACTATTTGTGTTGACAGAATCAGTTGGGCATCCTCTGGGCAGGCCGGGATGAGACTGAGGAGGCTCAGGGCTTCCTGGAAACGGCAGAATCCATCTACCAACGGTACATGAAAGAGGTAAGGTTAGTTGCTTAACTGTTCACGAAGCAGAAATTGCATTGACAGCACAAGGTTTTATCAAGCTCCTGAAGATGATAGAGGTGATGCCACCCTGATCATGTGTACTCTTTCAGTAAGATCAAGCCTTTTACATCCTCCCTATATTTGGAATTGGAATCATTAAGTAACTTGTCACATTACCAAAGTATCATAACTGTTACTTGTTGTTGTATCTTTTTTTAATCACAAACAAGTGCTTCTTTAAGTGAGGGGAATCAGGGAAGCTACTGTGATCACAGATTATCTCATTATCCCCCTGGATACAGTGAGGGCTGTGGTTGGGAGCCTTGAACAAAGGGATCACTGTGGTAAAACCTTTGGCATACTGCAAGAAGGTTTTAATTAAAAACTCCCTTTGTTAAAGCATTACAGTGCCATCAAACCAGTGTAATGGCACAATTGCAGTTGCTGAAAAAAACAGAAATTCATAAAGTGCAGTGCTTTTTAGATAGTAGTGTTTTCGATAAGAGCCGTCCAAGACCTGGAGGTGGCACAAAATTTGACAGAGGTTGTCACTTACTCATTTTCTATGCAGGAAAATAACTGACTTTACAGCACTGAAGCATGAGGGGTACAAACACATGAAATCAGTTTCCTAGCCCACAGATATAGACTAATAAACCATGAAGCTAAGCTAATGATCACCTTGTTACAGTAGTAGTTTTTATGTGAACAGGAATAAATCTAAAGTTGAGGGGAAGGAGGAGAGTGTGGAGCCAAAAAAGAATGCAACCAGGAATGACTGTCTTACAAAGAAAGCTTGAGTAGTTTTTAGCAGACATAAACAGACCTCACATTGGTAATTGTGTCATTTCATGGTGTGTTCCCATTGGTTAAGTAGACATAGTCAAGTGTTCGGTTTCATTGAATTGTTTGAATAGAATTCAGTTCACTAGTTAAAAAAAGGGTGTTTGTTTTTTTTTTCTAGGATGGAAGTCCTCCCACTGATATGACAGAGTATTTCTCTGCTGAGGAAAATAAGCTCACACATCAGGAAAGGACCAAGAGGTAACACTGACATCCCTAAACAAATCACCCACATATGCCTGTTATGATACTTTGTTTATTTTATTAATGTATTATCTCACTGTCTTGTTGTCTGCTTTTCCCTATTCCACCTCTCTTTTACTTCTATCACCTACTAGGTTTGAGCTGGCCTATACCCACTCAATGTACTACCTTGCTCAAGTCTATAAAAACCTAGGTGAGTCTAGTTTATTTGGAGATTTATTGTTCAAATATTATGAATGTTATGTTATGTTATGAATGACTCCACCAAACTGAACATTTAAAAAGTAAAAAGTGTTGACACTTATTACTGAAAAGAGGAATGATTATATGTGTAGTAAAATGCAGTTAGATTCACTGCTTGGGAACAGATTGTTCATTATTGTTTCCCATCTACCATGTGTGTCCACTAGAGGGCAGAACACAGCAGTCAGACCATGAAGGACTTCCGGATTTACATGAACATACATAAACAACCTAGTGACAGTGAAGGTTACTGTTTTGTTCTTTATGAGATTATGGCAGTAAAGGTGACAACAGAGCCATTGCCGTGCATCATGTGTATGTGTAGTAATAATGTTTTGTGACTTGCACAACTCACTTCAAACACATACAAAATATGCAAGATACAGAATATATTTCAGCCTTAAAATTCATCATTATTAGATATTTCCCAATACTCATAAAATCATATGGCATTCATAAATCCGCTTTTGCCAGTATGAATAACTGAGTTGAGTCATTGGTTTGGTTTATTTGTTGCTGGTAATAATAACTGGAGTGTTGTTATGTTCCAGGTCAAACTGAGCGTGCTGCTACTTACTGCCACAGTACGCTCCAGCGACAGCTACAGTTAAATCAGTACAATCCAATGGAGTGGGCTCTAAATGCTGCTACATTATCACAGTATTATATCACAAAGGTACAACTTGATTTGTTGCATATCATTTTTTTAGTGTGTTACATGTTATCCCTTATGAGATTGAACATTGTACATATAATTTAAATTTAAACTGACTGTAAGGTGTAACCTCAAATCTAGAGAAGTTTTTCATGTTTCAGAATCGTGTTTATTACCATGTAAGTAAACAGCGTTCACATTACTTGGAATTTGCTTCAGTGCTTTGGTGCATACATAGGACATGGACAAAGTAAGAAGCAAGCAGTAAAAAATAAAATAACAGAATAAAATAAATAAAGAAGTAATAGAATAAACAAGTAAGCTAAAGTTCAAAATATACAATATACAGTGTGGACAAAACCACTGGGTTGAGTGAGACTAATGGTACAGGTTATGGTTCTGTGCAGATAGTGGAAGTTAATGACAGTGCAGTCAGCAGGTGGATAAAGTGCCAGTGCAGTGGATTTGGTGTTATTTAGAGTTTGTATCTACTTAAAGAATATGAACTGTTCTTTGCATCATCTTCTTTGCCTTCATTGTCAGAATATATACATAGGGTTAAATCTAATGGGTTTTATCATGTGGAACAAATTTCTGTGAGTTAATCACCAAACATCGACCCTACCCCTTTAAAATTTTGACATTGAAAACACATTATGCATGTCGGTATTCTAGTCTCTTGTAGAAACAAGATAACTGTTGAATGTCACTGAAGTCAATGAAATAAATACCTAAATAGTTAATTGTAAATCACTTAACATGAAATTCAACGTGAAACTGTAGTCCAAAGTAACAGCAAAACATTAAAAATATTGCCATCAGTTATTATCAGTACATTTTTTTGTTTGTTTAACTTAAATTCAAACCATCATGAAATCACATAAGTATGGAGTGACTATGGTAAAACGGCAGTAGTGACAAAAGTTATTATATTATCACCCAGAAAAGAAAAAAAGCATACTATCAGATAAGAATCATGTGCAAATTACATCAGATTAAATAAATGCTACTTGTCAACTTAACAGTGTTACGTTATTGATTGGTGTTTTGTTATATATTCAACTTTTCTAAAAAAAAAAAAAAAAAAAAAGCTGATAAATTCAAAGGTACTTAAATAAAAACTTAAAGGATTATATTTAGCATTTTTTTCCTCTGGATGTTATTGAAGAAAGAAACGGTTAATTAAGAATTATTATATTATCAGTGTTGATTGAAATGAGGTATTTTAATGTTATAAATCACCTGCCCAGCCTCATATAGTATAAGATCTGCTCTAGATGTTCGTTAGCAGTGTGACAGTAGTCATATATGTAAAATATTTTTCTTTCAGGGTCGATACATGGAAGGCAGACATTGCCTCGCTGCAGCTACTGTCATTTCAGGTTTGGCAGGGGAGGTGCCTTCTGAGGCCGCAGCGCAGGAGAGTAAGTATTTATTTAAATCAGTAATTAAGAAACATATGAAAACATGTTATGTACTTTTGTCTGGACTTAGTGTGATCCTCAGTAACTAATCAAATAGGAATCAGCATGTCTGTGTCGCAAAGCATCTCGATATATTCCCTGCGTTGCTTTGTGTCACCCACTGCTTGTTAATCAAGATCAGTTATTCTCTTAATGTCTTTTGTCTGTCTGATCCAGGTGAGACAGAGTGTGAACGCAGGGAGCAGCTAAGACAGAAGAGGGCAGAAATTGCAAGATGTTGGATCAAATACTGTCTCAACCTCCTGCAGGATGCAAAGAAACTGCTGGAGGTACTAACCCTAACCGCATTGTTGTACATATGCATCTCATCCATACCTGATTGTGCATGGGATCACATGTAAATATGCTTGTATATGCGTTTATCACCAGGACAACATCGGAGAACTGGATACTGATCGTCAAGAAGAGCTGAAGAACGCAAGAAGACTTGAGGAGGAGGAGGAAGAGAAGGGCAGGAAGAGCGCTCTGCTGTTCGGCTCTGAAGACACCTTCGACTCCATCGCTAGCCTGGAAGAGAAGGTCAGTTTATTTATTTATCAGATATCACTGCTCTACAACTAGCAGTGTGATATTATTGTGACAGGTTAAGTTGTACTGCTGAAAGAAACATGAACTCTTGCTTAACAGAAAAAGTGCTTTTATTACTTTTTCATCATATATGACAGTTAAATGTTAATTTCATAATTGGAGTTAGCATTCAGTTTTCTACTTTTGGGTCTTTAGGTGCACTGTTTGTTCCCATTGGACTTCACTGAAGCAAGAGCTGTGTTTCTGGTGGGACAGAATTATATCACCCAGGTTTGTGCAACACACACTGAAATGGTCTGGTAGAAGGAATCATCAATATGCTGAGGTGATAGACAGTTTTTAATAATAACATGAAACGTATCAAAAGGTGGATAGTTAAAATTCCGTACCATAAATGGCACAGATGCCTGCGAACTTCATTGAAATGTTTTGTGATAACGATTGCTGATGGGTTGTGCAAATTAACATATAAATGCGCCAAGGTATTTGCACACAGAGATAATGATCATCCACCTTTTATGTTCATTACATTTTTAACTATATTTTTCTTGTAAACATTTGCTTCAGGAAACAAATCTACACCATTAAGCATTTTCTTGCATTTTAATTTTGATAGATAAAAACTGGTTATCATTGATTGTAAAGTAGGTTCAACTAGTTCAGAGCAAAGAGTATAGCAAGGTGGATTATTAGCTAAACACTCTGATCCAGATCCAGTCTCAGATGGGGCTACAGTATTGAACTGAACTAGTTTTCTCGCTCTTGTAGGCCAAGGACTATTTTCAGATGGATGGCTATGTGACAGACCACATAGAGATCTTGCAGGATCACAGTGCTCTGTTCAGAGCCCTGGCTTTCTTTGAGGAGGACCTGGAGCGACGTTGTAAAATGCACAAAAGACGAGTGGATATGCTAGAGCCAATCTGTAACGGTAGTCTCTGTTCAGTGTGTTTTCAGATGCAGTAGCAAAGTGAAATAACAAAACAATTAAGTTCTCACTCAAATAATTGTACAAGATAGTAAATGATTAAATGTAACATCTGTGTTTTTCTCCACAGAACTGAACTCCCAGTACTACCTCATGATCCGCAGACAGCTGATGTTTGAGTTGGCTGAGACCTACAATGAAATGATGGATCTGAAACTGACCCTGGCCAACAGACAAGCAGATACACAGTCATTAGATAACCACACCATTAAGAAATTCAACCACCTCTGCTCTGCTTCTGCCAAGTGAGTGTGAAGAAACAGCAGTGACTGTTTCTGAGCGTTTGCATTTAGACACTCAGAATATTTTTTCATGTCATTCATCTTTAATCTCTACATTTCAGGTACTTCCAGATGTTCTTGGACTCTCTGTGTTCTCCAGAGGGCAAGTTTCCAGAACATCTAGAGGAGGAAGTTCTCAGACCTGCTCTGGTGGCTCGTTTCAGAGTCGCCCGACTCCACAGCCGCCTCATCAGTTCCTCACCCCCTGTTCAGCTGGACAACCTCAACAAGGCTCTGGAAAACTACAAGTATGTATTTGTGGTTTTTATACAGTTGTACATCCAAACACATACTGGGTGAAGTATTAAGGCTGAGTTACACCAATGTGGAATCATTTCTAAACCTAATTAAATCATGGTTTATTTTGAGATTATGTGTGTGTTATGCAGCTGAAAAACACAGGCGATCCTGGTAACATTTATGATGGATCAGATCCATTTAAAGGTGTGTAAGACTTCAGGTGATAATCTTAACTGTTGGTATGAAACATCACTGGGTCATGTGTCTTTATACTTAGTCCTCTGATTTGGACAGAGAGGAGATAAGCACAAAAGGAAGGTGTGCATTTTCAAGTTATGGTTTTGTGTTTTTTCGCCTACATTTAAGCTTCCACTGGCTGACATGAATGTAATATCCATATTTGTTTTCCTCATGGGCTTCAGAGTTGTTCACCAAAGTTCTGGAGTAAGAAATAACAGCTTTATAGTGTTTCTTAAAGGTGGGGTGTGTAAGATTTAGGGGGATTTAGAAAGACCTAAGAGGTACAGAAGCCAAGAACAGCCGTGGATTTACATATTATTTTATGGTCGCTATATCATGATAACGAATTAATTAATTTGTTATCTTGAGATAACAAAGATCGCTTTCCTGTGATAACGAATAAATTTATTTTGCTATTTTGTTATAGAGAACCATATACAGAACTTAGATGCGAGCAGGTGTCACTTCCTCCACATCGCAGCCTTCAAAAGCTGCCACTGACGTGTGCTGTACAGAGCAGAGCACATTCAACAACTTACAGCACGTTACAGCTACTATGAGAAAACGAACTTTGTTAAAATACATTAGTTCATTATCTCGAGTTAACAAAGTTTGTTTTCTCGTAGTAGCTGTAACGTGCTGTAAGTTGAATGTGCTCTGCTCTGTACAGCACACGTCAGTGGCAGCTCTTGAAGGCTGCGATGTGGAGGATGTGACACCTGCTCGCATCTAAGTTCTGTATAGGGTTCTCTATTACGAAATAACAAATGAATTCATTATCACGAGATAACGACCATAAAATAATATGTAATTCCACAGCCAGTATCGACTTCCGTAAATAGGAGAATGGAATGTCATCTTGTAATTTTGTTTTCATTAGTGTGTGAATGCGCAAAAATGAAATCATTTTTACATATCCTTAGAAATGTTGGAGAGGGGACCAGAGCTAGGGACCTGCTGAAGCAACAGTGGACAGTGATTTTTTTTTTTTTTTTTTTTTTTTCCAAAAGCAGCTTGAGCTAGAAATATTGAAATACTCTTTCCATCTTGATAGGATAAAAAAAAATCTGCTGTTTGTAACAATCCCAGCCAATCATTTAAACCACATTTTATTAAATATTTGGTTGTGCTTACCCATACCTATATCCACACTATTTGTTGGGCACCAGGGGTAAACATCATCACCTTTCTTTGGCATTATTTGCCAAATAGTATCAGGAGAGAAGTTATTTTGGTGAAACATGTCTCCATAAGGAAGCGTGTGGAGCTGCATTAAATCCACACAAAATAAAACAGCACATAATGTGTCTTTGCCAAAACTTGCTATTTTCAGGCTATAGTTGCAGCTCAGAGGTTGTTGTTGTAGGAGGGGGACTTTCAAAGTGGTAATGCATAGATAGTGGATGCAAGGAAAATGCCAGATGTCCTACACACCCTTATCCCAACAGAATACTTGAGAGAGGCAGACTAGCTGGTGGTTGATGTAGACACGTTACTTCTCTGGTGAACTTTGTCTGTGCTGGCTCTGGTGGACAGCAGTGGGCATGCATGTGTTCAGGAAGGAGTGGTGTTGGAGAGATAACCAAGGGGAGGTGTGGAATTTTTCATTTGGCTACTGGCAAAATCTCTTACTGGCTTTTCTAAACATAATCCACTGCCACTTTAACTAAAAGGCCAAAAATGGACAAACAAAACACTGACGCTAAGGGTAAGGGGCTCTCAGTTTTATGCAACTTCACCACTCGATGTCACTAAAGATTACACACTGAATCTTCAACTGTCCCAGAGGGCTGTGCCAGTGAGGCCACACAAAACCCAAAAACCTTGGATTAATTATGTTTTTTTGGTTTGAGAAGTTACAGTGTATGTCTGTCATCGTCCTCCTGTTGTGTAGATATGTGGTGCAGTATTGTGAAGCCCACCCTGAGGCAGGAGCGGCGGCAGAGACGGAGCTGGAGCTGAGTACAGAGATGGTCGGCCTGCTTCCCCTCAAAATCAACCGGCTCAAAGCTCGGATGGCTGCAAACAACTGAACAGGACTTTATACTGACTGACTGTCAGCCTGACTCGATGCTTCAAGTCCATTCACTTGAGCCAATCAGTCACAATAAATAACCTTAAAATCTATAGCGTTTCAACCTTTAGAGGAGCTGAATGGCAGACTGACTCTTTTGCTTCTTGCATGCAGCTTTCCTTTCAACATATTACAGTATGGTACATGTTGTACACGTGTGCTCTGTGTAGTAAAACCTGTGAGTTTCGAATTCATCTCAGAAAGGTAGAAAAAATACTAAATTCTATACTTATATATGTCTCTGATAGATGATATATTGTTAGAGAAACCTTACAAGCCTTTTTCTCAGCTTGGGAGGGAACTCACCAGAGAACTTTTACTAAAATATCAGATGTTTGTCGTGCAGAAAACATTACCTTAAGCCTCGTTTAGGAAGATATGTACAAAACTTTAGTTTTTTGTTTTTTTATTTTGTTACCTTGTAACCTCTGTGACCCTGGTGAAATCCCTTTTTGGTATCGTTTACTGTTAATCATATTGATTTTCATTTAATGTGGCTTTATTTGCAGTAAAGCAGTTCAGCACACTGTTTATGGAAACCACTTCCTCTTAAAACACTGACTGTCTGGGCTATACTAAATTAAAAACTTTAAAACACATTAATCTGCATGATGCTTCATGTTTTTTTTAATTTGTTTTAATGCAGTCCTGTTTTATGTGGATACTGTATTTATGTAGTCACAACAAACCAATAAATTGATGCGTATTTATGTGATAATATCAAGATCTGCCTTTTAATTCCAATGAGAAATTGAGTGCAAATTGGTTTTTGTTTTGTATGTCTAAGTGTAAGTTACTACCCAAGTTCAATATGATGTATAAAGCTGAAAGTATCTCAGTCTGAAGCCCTGGTGAGTCTGAAAGAACATATTTTTCAAGACACGAATTGCTTAATTCAGTGAAATGTTTCATTGTGCGGTAACAAGAAATTCTATGTTCATGATAGTAAAGTTACTCTGGCTTGGGTGGATTAACTTTTAAAATCACTATTGATGACTAACATTTTGGACTTCTACACAATTTTGTTTTTACATTACATAAATAAAGCATCTTGTTATGTGTACATTGTCTCTATTAGACATTTATCGTAATAGTTTTTTGAGCATTTTTTTGTTATTTTTTTGTCTGGTTTTGAATGTGACAGTCATTCACAGGAACTGACATCAAGCCTCTAAATTATTTTGTCTGAAGGAAAACACGAGTATGAGTCAAAATACTGACGGTAAATTGCAGTGAGTTAAAAAAAAAACTGTGAAGTGGAAACTTGAAATGCTTGCTTTAATTTAAGCTGCCAATATCCTTTCTGATGCTTGTCCAAACATGTTTTGAAATACCTGCTTTAGCACCAAGAAGCATGTAAGTGATGTTTTGTTAATAACAGATGATGATGATGCAGTTTACAGGAAAATCCAGTCACAAAGTGCATATCCTGATTTACTTCAACTTAAGGATTACAGTCAAATTCACATCTGCATGTTTCAATTTAATATCTGTAAATCAGACACTTTAAAAAAAAAAACAATTAGACAAAAAAACTTGTTCCTTAAAGGTGACGAGCATTATTGTTTTGATGTGGAGCATGTCTTTGAGTGAATGTAGGATATCATGCTGACATGTTTGGATTTACAGTTTTGGCAGCTGCAAAGACTAAAGGTAGAGAGAGTTGTTTTCCTCTAGATCTTTTCTGCGTCCTTTAGCTGGATATGCTCCCACGTATATCATAATTCACTCTGCTTGAGATAGTTGACGAGCAGAGTGGCATAATGAGACGCTAACACAAAGCCACACACAACTGTATTAAATGTCAGCTCCTTTTTTTTTTTTTATTTATTTAATCAGGAAAACAGATATCTAATTCAAGTATTACAGCATTTATAACATAATACTGAGGAAACAAAAAAAAAAAAAAGAAGATTGCCCAAAGATCCCATGAAGCTAAATCACAAACACATTTGAAGACGTATTTGTCAGACATTTAACACACTTTTTTAAAAACTTAAAGGTATTACATTATTTCACTGAATGTATAAAACCCAGGAAGGTTTTGTGCTTTCATTTTGCTTTCATTTTTTCCTGTAGACTGATGTAATGACTCTATTGTGTTTGTGTATGCTGTATGTAATGATCTGTGTGTGTTTTTGGCAAGTGTGTTCCACACAGTGTGAAAATAGCACTGTTTCTACTACGGCCATAAACTCTGGTTACTCAGACAATAGACTTGAATCCCACATAATTTGATGAGGGTGGGAATGGAAACCATGCAGACTATAAAAACGGACTTTTTTATAGACATCATAACGCACTGCCTGCTGCATAAAAACACATCACATATTAGTGGCTGTAGACAAAACACTCTATTAAGACATGGCCTTTCCAAGTGGGTGTGATGCATACATCTAATAAACGCTGTCACTTATAGAATGTTTGTGCGTGTGTTTGTTAGTGCGTAGTTGCATGGGGCAGAGGTTGGGTGGACTAGTATGTCATTTCCTGAAGGAAAATGATAGTAAGAGATGTTACCACTTCCTGCAGCATCATTCCGATCTGTCAGCTGAAATAAACATTTGTCCCTGTCCGGATGATCTTCACCTCTCAAATAGCAGAGAGAAACAAGTATAGAAGAGACACACAGACAAGGAGACAAAGAAGAAGAGACCAGCAGTCGACAGTCAAATGTAAAGGAATGCAGTGTTCAGCCAGAGACCCACTTGTGTGTGTGTTGTACAAGAACTCGACAAATATTTGACACAGTGCTGACAGTAAAACACACACACATGCACAATACAACAGTGTGTGTAGCAAACTATGGTTTATGATGCTTGACAGTTTTCTTTTTCAACATACTGGAAATGAGTCTGACCCAGTGTGTGTTTGAGGGGAAGAAATCCTATTAAAACACAATATTACAGTGAAGAACAACTTGAGGTTGTGGAGCATCAGTGTGATTTTTACAAACTACAAGGTCACTTCGAGACCACAGACCTGGGCCAAGGCCAATAGACCACTCTGCTTCTCATTCCACAGCCTTGTTCAACCACAAACAAACCACAAATTATGACCTACATGTTCCTCCGTTTTGTCTGTTGGTGCCACTGGTCAGTGAAACAAGCGTCTTAGATGAAATTCATCAGAGCACTGCAAAAATCTAAATCTTACCAAGTGTATTTTTCTCATTTCTAGTCCAAATATCTCATCACACTTAAAA
>JAPQRP010000019.1:42202820-42219996 GCA_037367295.1 Apogon hyalosoma
GTTTGAACATTTGACAGATAAACAGTACCACAGTGCTTCAGTTTGAGCATTTGACAGATGAACAGTACCACAGTGCTTCAGTTTGAGCATTTGACAGATAAACAGTACCACAGCGCTTCTGTTTGAACATTTGACAGATAAACAGTACTACAGTGCTTCAGTTTCAGCTTCACATTTTGTCATGTCTTTTATGGATTGGGATTGTCTCTCTCAACTCACCATATAGTTTTTATTAGTAAGGTTTTATTTTTATCAATTACTATAAATTTCAGGCGACCCCATTTGAATTCCAGTTGACCCCATGTTGGGTCCCGACCCCAAGGCTGAAAAACACCGATATAGTGGATGTGCATCATTACTTCCACCAAGGAAGCTAGGCTTTCATTTTATTTGTCTGCCTGTTAGCAAGATAACTCCAAACATTGTGGACAGATTTTGATGAAATTTTCTGGAAATGTTAATACTGGCATAAGGAACAAATGATCAAACTTTGGTGGTGATCCAGATCACTGTCTGCATCCAGGAAGTTTTTAAAGGATTCTTTATCATTGCAAGATAGGGCCAGTTTCAACATATGCATATATAACTCCACAATATAAATAATATGAATGTGAATCCAATGCTATGTTTAGGTTTATAAGGTCCCGGAATTCATTTTAGGAATAAATTACTTATGGCATGGGGGTGCTGACCTGCCTTGGTGGAGGTCTGCGCTCTCCGAGTGCTTTTCTAGTTTTCTCTTGGTCATTTTAAAAGTAACTCTGAAACGGTGTGGGCACCCCTGGTTTAGACAATCTTGTAACATTGCATCTGAGGAAGGTCTTGATTCTTTTTGGGATGTGGCGTTTACTCCTGTGGGTGATACTTGGGCACACATTTTTGCACCCCAAACTCAGGCTCAGGAGGTAGAGCAGGTCATCCAATAATCGAAGGGTTGGAGGTTCGAATCCTGCTCTGTCCTAGTCATGTGCTGTTGTGTCCTTGGGCAAGACACTTTACCCTCCTTGCCTCCAGCCCCTCTACTCACACTGGTGTATGGATGTGTATGAATGTTCAGTGGTGGTCAGAGGGGCTGTAGGTGCGAATTGGCAGCCATGCTTCCATCAGTCTGCCCCAGGGCAGCTGTGGATACATATGTAGTTTACCACCACCAGAGGGAGAATGTGTGAGTGAATGAATAATGGATCCATTGTACGCGTTTTGAGTATGCATTCATAGAAAAGCACTATATAAAGCTAATCAATTGTTATTATTATTATTATTATTATTATTATTATTATTATTATTATTATTATTATTATTGTTGTTGTTAATAAACACATCATTCGACTGCTCACTAAATGACCGAAACCTTTTGAAACTACACTTGAATGCAGATTATATACGGTACTCACTGGCTGTATCATGTACAGCTCGTTCATTTAAATATTAATGATTTTATGTCTTCTTCATGTGTGGCGCCCTCTATTGACGAGGCACCACTGTTTGATACCAAATGTGACATGCTGAGCCAATTCTGCAGTTAATGAGCACTGATTTGTGTTCGTCAGATCAAATAATTTATTTTACAGCTCAAAAAAAAGTCGGATAATTTCCTTTGAACCTTGTTAGATAAAGATAGAGCACTTATTACCACCACTTATTAAACTGACTGTGGTTAAAGTTCGACTGCAGTTTGTCTGCAGAGAGATTATCTAAAATTGTAATTTTAAATCATCATCCAGTCATTCGTTCCTCTAAATCAGTCTCCTCCTCCCCCTCTTTTTCATCTCTCCTATCATTCTTTGCTCTAAATTATATAATAAAGGGAAAATACCAGGGAGGATATTGGTGAGATAAAGCAGCGAATGTGAGGACGCAGGCAAACTAAAAGCAGAGCATTGAGGAAGGAGAAAGGGATATATATACGGAGCAAGAGAGAAATAAAGTAAATGAAGGAGGGATTTAGGGAGGGAGGAAGAACCACAAGGAGAATTACCTAAAGACAATAAGGGTTTACAGGAATAAAACTGATAATAAGCCTGTGAATGAAAGGCAAAATCAAAGGTAATAAACACTAAAGTATTTGTTTACACAGATTTCTTTTTAATGAAGCTGCAGACAGCACAGTGCTGAATGCACCATTTTTATTCCGACATATTCATTCCTGAACTCCACAGTAAAGCTCCTCTGTCCTCACAAATGTCATCATTTATTTATTTACACTTGTATTTGCAAATCTGTCCATCTTTATTGTCCACAAGCTGCCTGTTTACCTCACAGCAGAAACAAAGGAGGGTTATAGTTATGGTTGGAAGAAAAAAAAACCAAGGGAATTAAATATAAAGACAAAGGATGGTGTGAGAATGTGTGGAATGAATGTTTATACACACACACACATAAAGTCCTCTGAGTCTTTTCTAACTTCTGTTTCTTCAGGAGGTTCAGTCCAAACTTTAGTCAGTGCTGTAGCTGTGAATCTACTCGTTTCTCTTTTCGTTGCTAAATAGTCTCTATAACCCAGAGAAGGATTACATGGATTTAGACCTGTCATCTGAGCCAGTACAGTGACTGTAAAAAACACTGAAGGTTATGAACTTTAAAAAAGGAATTAAAACCCGAGCCAAGATGAGGAATGTCTCCCAGCTCTTTTTTTTTTTCTCTTTTCATTTTCCTGTGCGTCGTAGTTCGCTTTTCTTTGTCTACTTTTGAGAAAATGTGATGAAGTAATTATCAAATATACTGGAAATTCTATAATGGAGCTCATATTTTAATGCTTAATGTTACAACTCCTGCACAGTTTTCCAGTAGTTTTGCAGATGAAACTACTCACTTATCATGCAACAAACAATTATATTTTTCATATAATATTTTGTGTTATAATATATATATTTTTTGATATTCTCATTCTTTTTAAAACCAGTTTGCCAGCCTACTGTACTACTGTTTTTCCTATTGAATATTTGATCAGATCCAGTTTGTGGTCTTGTTGATATGTGAAGCAAAGAACCAAAACCTAATATTTCAAATATGTAAACCACTGAATGATTTATTATTATTGAAATTACTTATATGTCACATTTCTGTAATGACCTACAATCAAAAGTAATAGATCCACTAATTGCAGCCCTGTTACCATACATTTTTATTAAAATGATTAATGATTTTGATTAAATGATTTTGTTTAATAGTTTGAGTGATCTGATGCATAATGGATTTATTTAATATTTGAAAGTCAGTACTGAAATGTTAAGTCTTATATGAAATTAGATGATTATTTAGTGTGAATGGGACTTTCTTTACATAACAGTAAAGCTTTTTTTTTTTTAATGTAGTTTTTTCAGCTTCCTGAATATTTATAACAGGGTTGCACTAAGCATGGTGCCTATAAAACATCTCATAAAAGGTGTACCTTTGATGCTTGAGCTGGATGAATGAAGTTATTTGATGGTTTAATTCATAGATTTCTTAAATACATGATAGAAAATTATCGAATACAGCATTGTTTTTACCAAATGTTTTGATGCCTAAATTGTCCTCCAGTTCTGGAATGATCCTAATGCTAATAAAGGAAATGGAGGAATTCTTAAGTTATGTTTTACATAAGTCTCATTTCCTCTAGATATGTATTTTAAAGTCATAATTTGCTGGACAAAGTAATTCTCAAGAAAAAAGAGAAAGAAAAGGAAAAGAGTAAAATCTACAAAATGAATTGCAAAAGCACTATGAAAGGAATAATTTAAATAATAAGCAGTACAGTTTTTAGCGTTAGCTAAAAATAAGATTTAATTGTGAATATCATAATTTTCTTGCCAAACCTGTGTACCTGTGACCTGTGGACATTTCCATGTAGATGAATGCTTTACAAGGGTAGGCACTAATGGAGGCTGTTGAATACATCCATTTTTCTGCAAATTATTCTGTCAAATTGCACTACTCTTTCAGACAAAGTCTTAGAATATAATGTTCCACTTGACATCTTACTTCCAGGCAATCATTTTAGAAATTTCCAGGGAATTAGTAGAAAAAGTCAAATTCAAGGACTAGGAAAATAACATGTTACTGAAAAGTCCTGTGGATTACACGATCTGCCGCCTGCTCCATCCTTCCTGTCGTCTCTTCAGGATATAATTAATCAGCTCCACCTGTGGAAGTCACTTCTCTCCATCCCTTATTTCGTTTTCATTTTCTCCTTTGTTCCTCCCTGCCGCCACGTTCCCTGCGAGCGGAAGGGTTTGGAGCACTAATTTGTTTTTGTTTTTCCGTGCTAACCTTGGAGGGGCGTTACGGCGTTTATTAGCTTCTCCTGCTCTTCTGCCGCCACGC
Organism: Apogon hyalosoma; assembly: GCA_037367295.1. Lineage (NCBI taxonomy): Eukaryota > Metazoa > Chordata > Actinopteri > Kurtiformes > Apogonidae > Apogon > Apogon hyalosoma. The sequence continues at coordinate 42,207,126 of JAPQRP010000019.1, forward strand.
ATTAGATTCAGGTCGACACGGGAAGGCACTTTTCATTTGGATTTAATTCTCCTTCTCCCCCTCCAGCTCTGCCTCCCCCATCTCCCCATCCTTCCCTTCCCCTCGACCCTGCCACCCTCACACTTCTAATTAGATTTGGGGGGAAAATGAACTGATTAAAAACGCAGTCCTCTCCAAGTTGACACACCGCAAATACACACCCACACACTGCACGCAAACACACAAAGTGGCACAAACCAACGAAAGCCCAGGGCGCACGGGGAGCTTGTTTAGAAGATGTTGGGTGTGTGCAGACAGTGGCTGCAGTTCACACCACCTCTTCCTCCTCTCCTCCTCCTCCTCCTCCTCCTCCTCCCGCTCTTCTTCATCAAGTCCTCCATTAGTGCAGATCAGATCAAACTGTCAATCAGCCCGGCCCGCCTGCCTGCTCTGATCTGGACTCATGATCTCTCTGTGTCCCACCATGCATTATTAACAGATTTTCTCATATCCTGAGAGGAAATTAAAATCCGTGTGTGTGCGTGTGTGTGTGTGTGTTGTGACTGATATGTATCTGTAGTTTGACAGCAGCTCCAGTCTTGGTTTAAGGAGCGTGTGCCCAGTATGGTTAGAGGTTGGATTTTTTTCTCAGGCTTCTGCATAGATGTGGTTTGAGGCCGACTGCCAATCTAGATACTCTAGAAAAAAGTAAAATTTAAATTAGTACTTAAAATAAAATTATTTTTAATAAAAAAAATTAGAAATTAATTAATTAGAAAATGTCTCTACAAAGACAATAAACTGAATAAACCTTATGCAGCTAAAATGCAGTTAAAAAACACCCCCCAGCAGAAGCTTATTTTAGGGTGCCAACCTCCAGAGGTGAAGAATATAAAAACTTTTAGCACCACATGTGCCATATGCTTCACATTTATATTTCATTTGTCACTTAGGTGCAGCTGACTGATGATTACCTGAACAGAGGTGATAATTTATAACAGGCCTTAAAAGCTATATAAAGTGCACCTGATAAAACACAGGTCTATGAATAAATTCCACAAGTAGCTAATGCTTCTGGCATAACAACTGTCTGTAACGCTGTTTGGCAGGGTCATCAAAATAGACACAGTTACCATCACTCCAACTTCAGGGTAAAAACATCGAATGGTTCCTCCATAGCTCAATGGAGGCCAAAATGATGCATCACCAGCCCACAGAATACGACAAAACTCCAACAAAGCATGTTTTTTTCCAGTGATTTTTCTGACAAAAGATGCAGGATGCCACTGTCTGGGTGTAACCACGACATGACCTAGGGGTCACTGAAGGAGGACCAGAGTCCTTTTGGAGAAGTGGATCAATCCCTGTATAAACAAGTATTTACTGAAAACTACTGGTTCCATTAGAATCAGACGACCTCTGGAAGGACCTTTAACATCCTATTTGTAGTCTAGCAACTTATAATGTCATCTGAAAAGAGCCAAGATTAACAAAATGATTATTTTGTGAAACAAGTGACAGTTTGAGCTGTTGAGCTGAAAGGCAAGGCCCCTTCAGTTCTACAGTCATATCATCCAAACCAATGGTACAAATACCCAAACTCACCAAACACGTCACCAGTCACTTTCATCCACTCAACCCTAGTACTTTGCACAACAGCTGTGACTCTAATTTCAACCATCTGATGCATAACGGAGTTGTTCAGTGTTTCAAAATCAATTTTGAAATTAGTAAATTAGACTATTGAAAAGTTGGACATGCTAGATTTCAAAAGTTGCTTAAAGCTGTGTATGACTTTTGTCACCAATTTTTCATCAAATCTGTAAAACCCGAGTCACAGCCTAAGTATCACGAATCAGTAAGTCTTTCCGTGATTACACACCTGAATCTCTTCCCTCACAGTGAACAATTTCGAATTTCGAAGTGTACTCCACCATAAACAATCTATGTGTTTACAAACAGAGCTAGTAGGTCACTCGGGCATTTTCAGAAATTTGTCGTGACATGCATTGTGGAAGTGGAGCTCCACGCAGCCGCATTATGGCTGCAGTGGCAACAAACACAGACACGGCCTCATTGCCTCTTGCTGGAGCTCCGATGTTTCAGACAAACTTCAAATACAGGCTGTAATCTGTAAATCAGTCTTTTTTTGGAATCAAGTAAACAAACGACAACAGTTATAAAGAGATTTGCGGACTCGGAACTGACTTCGACTCGTGACAAAAAGAAGTCTGTATGACGCATTGTGAAACACCCGCCCCCCCAGCCTTATGATTGGTCGGTATAGAATAGATAGTGCATATTTCACAGTGACTGGCCCGATTCCAGCCTGTTTTCTACTGAATACACTGAGAAAACCGAATGGTTGGCCAGGCTAAGAAAATTATAGAATAAAGACTAGATTTTTTTCTGAATTGTCCTGTGACTTTGGAATGACCCTTATACTAATAAGGGAAATAGAGGAAGAGTTAAGTTATGTTTAAGATAAGTCTCATCTGCTCCAAATATATGTTTTAAAGGACTAATGGTTAGACATAATTTACTGCACAAAGTAATTCTGGAGAAACATTTTGTTTTTATTTAATTTTATCACAACTTAAAAATCCACCTCACTGAACCTGTTTACATGCACACTACAAATCAGATTTATTGTCTGATTTCTGGACTTATCAGATTATTCAAGTGATCATGTAAACAGCATAATGTGATATGCTTTATAGACAATGACAGCTATCTGATAATGAAGAATGGGATGGATGCACCCAGACTTCTCCCCAGTACTCTGTGCATGTATACCCATAAATATAAGAGTATGTTTGGCTCTTATGTCACTACACATGTACTCCGAAAGAAATGTGATAATGGACTGAGACATGTAACACCAGGGTTTTTCAATTATCACATTTCAGAAGTGCATGTAAACATGTCATTGTTTGATTATTCCCATTTTAAAGGTCATGTAAATGAACTCACTGTTGTAAACATGGAGAGAATGTTTGGTGACATCAGGGAACTGATACAATTGAGATGGTGATACATGTGATTGATGCTAAAGCTGACTAGCTACAGGTTAGCCTTTACATTTTAATGAGCAGTTAAATGTGGACCCACTATCTTTTGTTTTTTTCTCGAAGAATTCGTAAGAAATGTCAATGAATCGATTTACGCTTCATAGGTAATGAGGTGCAAATGATACTGTAAATGAGTTGATTTCCATAAGTAATGGAATTTAATATGTTAAATGGTTATTAGCGTAATTCTACAGACTTTTACTGAAACTGAAAAACTCTGTAGATTCCCTTTAGACCTGGTCATCAGGGTGCATACCGCTCTTACAGCAGCTGTGTAAAATATTCAGCCTTTATCTGCACAGCCTGGCTGTTGTCGAACAGTTAGAGGAACCACTGGACAAACTGATGATTTGGTTTAGTTTCTTTTATCTTCCTAGTTGTGTAATAAAAGCCACATTGTCTCATATGTTCCCACTTTGACCTAAATGGTCCATTGAACAATATGAATGTACTTTTTATGAACACAGGACTAGGATATACACCGATCATCCAAAACATTCTGATCACTGACAGTGGTTATAACATTGATTATTTCACTGCACTGGAAAAAAATCTCATTTCTAGTCCAAATATCTCATCACACTTAAAATAAGACATAATCACCTAAAGAGTAACTTTTCAGAGCGATATAAGAACTTATGTTAGACAATGGATCTTGAAAATCTTATTTTAAAAAATCTTACAAAGATAATTTTCACTTGTTCCATTAGCAGAGTTTTCGCTTGACTTAAGCAAAAAAAAAATAAAAAATAAAAATAAATAAATAAATAAAATAAAATCGTGGGAGTAAGCAAAAAAATCTGCCAATGGAACAAGTGAAAATTATCTTAAGATTACTTGAAATAAAATTTTCCAGATTGTCTAAAAATCAGTTTTTATATCTCACTGAAAAGTTACTCTTTTGGTGATTATGTCTTATTTTAAGTGTGATGAGATATTTTGACTAGAAATGAGAAAAATACACTTGGTAAGATTTAGATTTTTGCAGTGAGGTGGTGCCAGTTGTGTCTGCATGCATATCTTATAGTGGTTATAATGGTTTTGGAGCATGGGTTTTCTTTCTTTCCTTTCTTCCTCTGTACGTTTTAAATTATGTGTGTTTGTGTTTCCGTTTAACCCAAAAATTACCCAGAGCTACTTTTGCGTCAGTTCCCAAATGAATTTTTCTCTCTATTTAACTTGTCTTAAGTCTTTTACCACCATTTATTATAATATTATCCTCTGTATTTTGCATTTTTTCAATGAAATCAGGTATTTTCCCATATTTTATTCCCTGATCATGTAGAAGTTCATAAAAGCTCAGATTCAAGTTGATTGTCATAAAACCTGAAACAGAGAAAACTGAGGAAAAAGTGACTTTTTAAACAAAATCTCTCATTAACTAAACATAAAGTGTATCCATCCACTGTCGTTGATCCAGCTCCATGGGTTTTTCTGGTGAATCAGTGTTGTAGAAGATGACAGTGTTTCCACGGTAACTACAGAGCCTCTAAACGTCCAAATGGATCACATCTGATGACCATGAAAAGATGACAAACTGCATTTTACAACAATTATTTACATGTATTGATAGGATTAGTGGACCAGCAGTTTTTTTTTTTGTTTTGTTTTGTTTTCTTCGGGATCAGCAGGTATTAAACAGTTTACATTAGTAGATGGTTTAGGTCGCTGATGGCTGTTTAAGTCTTTATGGGTTAAATAGCACATAATATAGCACAGCCTTATTTAAACAATGTTAACATCAGTATTGTTCTCGTATTATTGCATATGCATGCTTGTAAGTAATAAACAGAATTGTGACATTAATCGTTTACTTCTGTTTTTAGGATGACACATTGCATTACAACAGATGACAAACTGTGTTTTCGCTGACTCTAGCACATTTACAGCAATGTTGATTAATGGGCATCATCCCTGTCAAATAAACCATAAAAAGGAGTAGGAGGCAAAAAACTTAAATCAATATGAACTGCAACAAAGTCATGCAGCAGCAGAACTACTTTTCTGTCATTTTGGACCGACAATGGTTCTAAAAAGCACCACAGTTCTGTCCTTTATTTTTAGTCATTATTGTTTATTACTGTCAAACAGCCTGTACTACTTGTTATTATAGTTTAAATTTTACTGTTACAATCCGACAGTCTTAGTAAACCAGGGGCTCTTCAGTTTTTTTGGGAGTTTTTTTTTTTAATCATCTTTTTCAACACTTCAGGGATTTGTCTTTGGCCCATAGTCTTTCACCAACTTTCATGAGAATCTGCGCAATGGTTTTTGCGTAATCCTACTGACAGACGTACAGACAGACATACAGATGGACAAACCAGGATGCTCACATCTTCCTGAACGGATGTGAAAATGCAGAAGGGAGAGTAAAAGTTGGTGTAATATGAGGCTTAAACTGTTGATTCTCATAAAATGTAATGTAATATCAGTTGAATTTAATGAGATTTCAACATCTTACAAATCCTGACACACTGATCATGGGAATACTCATCAACTGTTACACAGCATTGAAGTGTACTGATAGAATTCCTTAAATTGTATTTACTCATGAAAAAAACACATTAAAAGAGTCAAAAATGTTTACGGAGATGACACAGAAGTGTGCAGATCCAGATTGGTGATTTATTGAAGTAAATAGATGTTTTACTGTTGTACTGGATAAATTAACACCTTCATCTCAAAATGTTTGTGAAAGAAGTGTTTTCTTTAAAATGATGAGGTCACTTTGGACATGACTTCAGTAGTATTTTTCCCTGATTATTAGACTTTGATCCCAGAGCATCCTAACTTTAGGTTAATTTTCTTTGGCATCAGCTGTGAAACTGCAATGCTCCTCCATCCAGCTCTGTTCCATCATTAACCCATAAAGACCCAGTGCTAAATTCGTGGCAGTTCCCATGTGGATTTTTCTCTGTTTTCAACTTTTCTTAAGTGATTTATCACCATTTAGTCTATCATTATGCTCTGTATTTTGTATTTTTAAGTGAAAATCTTGTATTTCTCTATATTTGATGTATTGATTATGAAGATTTTCATAGTGTTATTATTTCAAAAACAGAGAAAACTGAAAAAAGTGACTTTTTCCACTTATATATACAATTAATAGAACAAAAACCCAGTGTCTCCATCCACTGTCATTGATCTAGCTCCACTGGTTTTACTAGTGAACCAATGTTGTAGAAGATGACAGTGTTTCTATGTTCACTACGGAGCCTCTGAATGTCCAAATGGGTCATATCTGATGACCATGAAAAGACAACAAACTGTATTTTACACCAGTTATTTACATGTATTGATAGGATTAGTGGACCAACAGATGTTAAATAGTTTATATCGGTAAATGCATCTTCATGGGTTAAACACTTAATTACATTTGGCATCATGTGCCTGCCAAGACAATACAACCCAATATATTTAAGTTTTTTTCCTGCTGTCCCATAAAATCCACAGAGCAGCCTGAGTGGAGCATATCTGATAAACACATCATTTGTACATATACCACCTTTATGGTACTCACAGTGCTTTACATAACGTAACATTTACAGACCAGTGAATGAAATAGACTCAGAGACACTTGTACATGTGGACAGGTGTTAGGGATTGAACCACCAACCTTCCAGTTTATGGACTACCCACTCTACCAACCAAGCCACAGCCACTGAACTTTCTGTCCCTGAGGGTCTGGGCGTACCTTCACATCTGCACTTGCAACGTCTCGACTTGTGTTAACCAGTGTTACATCACAGAAAATACAGTAAAGTACATTAGTTGTACTGAACACAAAGAACTTTTCTGTAAAATTGTCATCAGAAAACTATCATTTTCATGTGTGAGTACAGAACAGCCTGGCACATGAACGTATCAGCAGAACATTAACGCTGTAAAGTAGAGCCCATGAATATTTCAAAATATGTATATATTATGTTTGATTTGTAAATGTACAGAGTAAATAATCAAGGTGTAGCATTCTTCTTAACTGATAGAGTAGAAGTGGCTCCTGCACTTTTACAGAACATGTGGAGACACATAAAAGTCACAGCAAAGAACAGGCGGAGACACAATAGTGCATGTGTAAACACACAACACTGACACACACACCCAGCCAAACATTCACACTCCATAAACCAGGCTGTTTGTTTCACACATATCTGAGCAGATGAGGCTGTTACTGTGGAGTTTATGTGGACAAATATTTGGGTACATTTATTCTAACTGGAACAAGCGTTCGAGGTCATTGCAAAGGAAGAGTCTGGAGGGTAAATGGGAGTTGGGTACATGAGGTACTTGTTGCTTTGTGGAGTCAGAACAAAAGCAAATGAACGTATATTAAACCACAATGTCTCCTTTTGTCTCATAGAAAAGATACTGTGGACTTAAAGCAATAGAATTTGTTGTCTTCTCTAACGGAAGCTCTCTCTAGCAACTTGGATTTTTTTTTCTTATCTGTATAAAAACCAGCCTGCAGTCATTTTAGTCGAACTGTTGCATCCTCTGGTCGGTGGTTGCAGATTGAATCTGGAGTTGATATCTCCTGGAATTTCCTCAGTCTCTCTGCGCAGTTACGCAAACTCAGACCTGATATCTGATATTTGAGGCAGTGCAAAAGTTTCCACTGAGGATGTTCACACTTTCTACACAGAAGACTTCAGGAAACCATGACGCATTCAGAGGGCTGAGCTCTTCTGGGGGAGTTTGACTAACAGTTCACACACTTTTCCTTCAGCGCGCAAAGAAACAGCAGCTTACTTTACGAAAGGACTGCGTTTTTATGATTGTTTTCTTTTGTTGAGAAAGACACTGATGAAAATGAAGATGATTTTGTTCCTCGTTGTGTCCTGCCTCGCTCTGAATAACGGAATGGGTAAGACATCTGTTTAATATCACAAAACCAGACTTTGTGGCGCACAGTTTACGCACTTTATTTACGAGGAAGTTAAGACATTTGGGTTGATATTCACAGCCTGACAGCTTAGTGCGTCAGGTGCGGACAAGTTTTACACTTCAGAGTGTTCCAAACCGGGGTCCGAGGGCCATCAGGGGTCCCAGACTGATATGTTGGTATTTGTTTCACTGTCCACACACTGACATAACCAAGTCTGACTCATAACTTGACCTCAGGCCTTTCTGTCTTCATTACGCACGCGTATATCTCCTCCAACTACACCACAAAAGACCAATATCTTACACATAACACTCTTTTTAAGATAAGGATGCGAAGAGGTCTGAGGTTCATGAACTTTCCGATTCATTAGGGGATAACAAATGAAACTCCATGATGAGAATGAATCAGAAAAAGTCCAGATGTGTCAGATTGTGCGTTCCGTTTCGATGTTAGTCATTGAAAACTGGGTCGGGGCTTTCTGAGTACTCATCACAAATGTCATCACTGGAGGAGGAAGACGAAAGAAAATTAACTTCATAAGACAAGTTCAATGTTAGTGAGCTGTGATTATTAAAAATGAAGTCATATCTGGTATAAATGAATCTAGATTCTACTTTAAAACATTACCAATAATATCAATTTGTTAATGGACTGTTGCCCACAAAGTTGGAATAATTTTGTCTTATTCCTATTTATACACATCCCAATTACACTTTATCTATCAAGAATGAATCGCATTGTCACAATCATTTCATGAGAAGAGGAAAAAATATTTTTTTTCAACTTTATGGGAAACAGTATATGATTTCTCTCCTTGTCAGATCAATATTCTTTTGTTTTTTTTGTTTGTTTTTTCTTGATGCACTGGATCTGTAGAATAACATTTACTAGGTTATTCAGGTCCAACAATGTCACAAAATATGTAAAATAAATGTTATTTAGAACAAGTATATTTACAATTAATTATTTTGTTAATTTTTAATAGATAGATAGATAGATAGATAGATAGATAGATAGATAGATAGATAGATAGATAGATAGATAGATAGATAGATCTACTTCCTTTTTGCTGAAACACCACATTTAAATATTACTTTGGGAAGCCATCAAATGTAAAACACCTGTAGTTATTTTTGTGACATTGCGTCTGTCAAAAATAACCTAATATATAAAGGATGGTGGTACGGTGGCACACTCCTTTTCATTCTAGCTTCAAATACAAATACTGACATGTCACACATTTGAGTTTTAGTCAGAACACTTTCCCCTTTAAATAAAACAAGCTGTTAAATGTTTTCCAAGAAGAACGTTTAATGTCAACTGTGGAGGTGAGGAGCTGTGTTCAGAAATGCATCAATCATCGAACAGTGAGGATCATAAGATCAGAATATTAGTAGGAGGTGGGGTTTTTTTGTAGTTTTTCTGAATAGATTGTACAGATGCACATTAACCATTGATCTTCAGGGGAGAATTCAATAGCTTGCATAAAATAAGCTCTGTATCAACATGAGGCTGTGTGTTAAAAGCACTGCTGTGCCGCCTTTTCCTACTCTAACTCTTTGTTGAACAGCTCTGAAGCCCATTAGACTAACCATCGCTTACTGAATACTGTTGTAATCTTCTAAAACATCCTAAACATGGAACTAATAAACCTTAATTGTCACACTGAACTGAACCACATGAGGCACCAGATGTTGGCCAAGAATACTCTGATTCAAAGAGTTAGTTGCATATGATGTTTGCCTTAAATAACCAATAAACAAGACTCTAATGACTCTGTTTGTCTTTGCAGGAGCACCAAAAACTGCTGTTTATAATTTTGTCAGGTGTAACCCTGAGGGCGACCAGGCAAACTGTGTGACTTACCAAAGTCCAGATATGGAATGGAGTGAAGACCTGCCAAGAAAACTGCCTCCTTCAACTGCACAGTATCTGTAAGTGTTCACACGTTGTTGGGATGTGAAGGTTTATTTGATTTGTGAGTAAAGTGACAGTGTGTTGGTAAAACGTGTCTGTAAAAAGAAAACAAATCACCAATTTCTTTGCTGATGTAATGTGCTGTTGTCAGATAAATGTAGTCTTCAAATATAGAAATGCTGATTCTGCATTGGATGTGTTACCTTGGTTAAGACAGCTCCAGAAACACAATCTCTGCGTGCATTTTTGTGTTGTGTTTGCGAGAGAGTATGTAAGTGCTAGGTATGTGTCCAAGTAAAGCCAAAATAGAAGACAACGTGGAGGGATAAAGAAAGACAGAGGGAAAGATGGAGAGGGCAGGAAGGTTGGAGGTTAGATGCCTCAGGAGTTGATGATCCATTTCTCACGGTCACAGAGTACATATGTAGGCGTTCATACACAACGCACTTAAGGTAGGAGGTACTTACCTATAGTTCTGGATAACCTTTACCACATTATATTTACCTTAAAGAGGTTTGTGTACACTTAAAATATATATATGTGTGTGTGTGTGTGTGTGTGCGTGTGTGTGTGTGTGTGTGTGTGTGTAATAAGAATGTGTATAATTTGACAGTAAGAAAATAAAATGAAACCTTGCAAACTAACAATAATAAATATGCAAGAAACAGCTCTTCTCAGCTTCTAGTCTGTTAAGTTTAACCCACGTTACATCTTTGAAGAGGATGAACAGTAGGTTATGTATGACCTACATGGGCCACTGGTGCTAAAAGCTCCTCAGTTTTTTGTTTCCTCATGACCTGCTTCTTTACACATCTGAAAACTCTTTTAGCACAATTCAAAGATTTGACGCAATCTTACTGGTTACACATTAATCTGAAAAGTAGTTGAAACAGTAGTTTTAACTCCAAGTCCAGCTTATTTGATTAATTTGTATTTAGACAGAAGCACAGTTTAAACAGTAAAACTTTTGCGGTTAATGTTCCAGTTAATTAGAACACTTATGTGTGATACTTGTGAGTCATGTGTGATACTTGTGAAAGAGTTGAAGTTACAAAGTGTGTGACTTTATCACAGTCTAAGCCCTCAGTTTCCTCTTTTAGAGCTCTTCTTAAATGAATAGATTGTATCTGTTAGCAAGATTAGATTGAAAACACATTTGAAGAAATGAAAACCACAAATCATATTTACTTCATCATCACTCGTCTTTAAGTGAGTAAATCATACTGTGTTCTCAGTGAGTTCTGCCCAAAGACACACACACTCCCAGTTATTTTAGAAAATTAAACCCAGTGACTCATGATAAAAACATTCCTTTAGATTACATCATTTTAAACAAATTCACTTGTTAGATATACACAACAAGAACGTAGAGAGTAATGTAATCACCTGTTTTAGCATCCATGAGTAATCGTAAATAATATGCAAGAACTCTTATGATTTTATTTGTTAATAGAAAACTGAGACTGTGGAACTTTTCTAACAACAATTCTTTAAATTATCTGGGGTTTAAATGCAGGAAATAGCCCAAAATCAGATGGAGGCTGGCCAACAAATGAATAGAAAATGCTCAAAACCAAAGAGTGGATGAAAGTTGAATATGTATGGATTATTTGAAAAGAATCTGATGTTTGTGTTGTTACTTTGTGTTATCTTACCTCCTCCATCATTCGAGGTTACTTAAAAACACCAGCGCAGTAGCACCCGCCTTCTGTTTTGCAGCTTATTCTTAACAGGAAGTCAAAGGGAAGTGCTCAGAGGAAGTGGGCTGTGACGCCTGGTGGGTCGCTGCTTCTGGTCTATTGTTTAGTATCTGTCAAATCCACTAGTGTATTAAGGACTAGGACGCCGCATGTACAGACCCTTTCAAACCTTATGAGTAATTTCAGAGACTGGAGTCTTTGACTGTATTTAGAACAAGGATTGAAAGAAATTCTGTTTATAAAGTAAAATGGTGTGAATTTATAGTGTAGATATGTGCACAGTTCAATTTGTCTATTACAATATGAAAATGTCACAATGAAGTAACAGTTAATATATAATGTTGTAGATAGTCAACGTCCACAACTTCACAAATATTTTAAAGAGCTGCTGAGTCACGCTATGAGACATAATGCAATTATATAAAGTAAAAATTTAATAGACTTTTCTACAAAACAGACTCTCTAAATCTGCAAATATTTTAATTGCTAAAGTTTATCTTCAGGGCACTAGATATTAATGCCTCTTTAAAAGTCTACTTTCAGTTTTTGTGCAGTGACAGCTACAGTTTTCCACGCCACACAAGTTGCACAAAAGATTACAAATGGCTCTGTTATATTTTAGAGTATTGTCCTTTGAATAAGATTCAGCTTTATTGGCCAAGTTTGTGCACACAATTTGGAATGTGACCCAGGTGTATCCTTAGCTCTTACTAACTATAGAATAAATACAATATAGAACAAAAGTAAAGAAAAAAAAAAAAGCATATGATAAAAAAAAAAACTGCACAAAATAGCATAAAGAACAAAATCATGTGATAAATGATAAGATAAATGAAAAATTCTCAAATTTTTAGAGAAATGCCAACAGATGAACCATCTGACAGTGTGAAGCTGCATTCAAAAATGTTATCAACTGCAAAAATGACATTAAAAAGTCAATAAGACTGACATTAGTTTTGGTACACAGCTTGTGATGCTTTTATATTTGTCAGCTCACTCTTTAAAGATGGGGTACTAGATCATAGAAAAACGGTTCGAGCCAGCTATATTTTGAAAATACACAATTCAAAAGTCCAAACCCCTTTCTTCACACATCCCCCCGAAGCCACGCCTCCAGAACACTGGCACACATAACGCTTGTTCCCAAGGGTTCACAAGCGCTGTACAGCAACAATTCGTCCAGCTCCAGCTCCGGTTCCAACCCCGGCTCTGACTCCGATCCATGCATACTTCCTTCAGTCACCTCCAACACCCCCGCTCTTACAGAACAGCTCCAGTTCATACCTATCTGACTAACGTTACATTTCCTAGTGATTTAT
>JAPQRP010000019.1:42227770-42257321 GCA_037367295.1 Apogon hyalosoma
TTGTACTGACAAAAACAGTGCTTTTAGGCATTCCATGTTTTCTTTTCTGTCTGTTTTAGTCACATGATACACACAGGCGTTAGTACTTGATTGCATAACCACTGTTTTTGATGACTTTTGATGATCTAATAATTTTTTCCTACATAATCTGATGTATCTCACATGCTCTGTTTTCAGAGTTTCCTAGGGGGTTTGTTTGGGCCGGTATGTGAGATAGATGTACTGCTGAACGATGCAGAGAACAGAAAGACAGCCGAGTTAAAGACAGAAGATGGAAAAGTGGAGAAACACTACCTGTTCTATGACGGAGAGTCTGTGTCAGGCAAGGTAAACTGACTTTACTACACACCTCTCTTCAACAATCAAATTGACAAGTGAAGGAAATTAACGTAGTTTAATGAACTGTTGTTGTCACATCAATGTGACGTTTTGACATAAAATTGTGCCGGTTTTTAGTAATATACTGTAATTATCAAAGAGGTACCAACAAATATCAGTTTCAGGGTATTGACTTCAGTGTTTCAGTGTTTGGATTAATGAACTGTTGCCAAAGACAGAACTAGGTCATGAGGATTATTAATATGGGTACAAACTGAACAAAAACCCAAACTATTCAGGATAGTTAAGACTGCAATATTTCGTAATAGAATATGAAATGCAACAAGAGGGGAGTAACTTTGTCCAAGGGATAACAAATGCAGTTTCCTGGCTCTGTATCGAGTGATAGATATTTATAAATTGCCAACACCACCACATCAGCATTGTGAAGTTAAACACAACACACATGTCCCCACCAGGTGAATCTAAATGTGAAACAGGGAGGAAAGCGCCTTGAACACCAGGGCATCCGCATCGAGTTTGTTGGACAAATAGGTGAGCATGATTTTTGACAGATTTATTACGCTTTCATTATCACTGTTTTATTTAATTTTTATTTTCATCATTAAGATAAGCCTCTACATCCATTTGGTTTCTTCTGATACTTCAAAGACTGTGCTGAATGATTTATTCTTTTTGTAGCTGGAAAGCTGCTTTCCACCAGTATTCTACTGGCTTTCCTCACATGGCTGAAAGGTTTTAACAGACCATGTGGTGGTCATGTGCAGCCTGTCATAGTGCAACTAAACCTTCAACCAACCTTTTCTACAGAGCTACGAGACCAGTGTGTGTTGAAAGAGCTTACAATCCAAAATAAAAATAATATGCAACACCTCTGGAACTCCCAGCCCTGATTATGAAAACAGGCAGGATTATGATTACTTTTAGTAAAACAATTAAGGTGTCAACCTACTCTGTTGCTTTTTAGAGCTATTTTCTGATAAAAGCAACACCCATGAGTTTGTGGACTTGGTGAAAGAGCTGGCTTTACCCGGAGAACTCACCCAGAACAGGAGCTATGACTTTGAATTCATGCAGGTGGAGAAGCCTTACGAGTCTTACACTGGAGCTAACGTCCGGCTCAGGTATGTTCATTCCTCACCTGAGGAACAGGCAGACTTTAAATTCTGCTGCATGAATTTAAGTTGTTCACTTCTTTGACAAAGTTTAAAATATGCCTTAAGTATAAAATCATTCAGGAATATTAAGTTGAGATGGTAGATATGTTTTTGTTGTTGTTGATTTTTTTGTTATAATGAGAATGCTCGATGTTGTACACATTTAATTTAATGTAAGCAGTGTATCAGGTGAAAAGGAAAGGCAAAAAATAAGCTTTTGCTTCTAGCCTATTCCTTTTCTGGTTTTGATGTTTATTATAATTTTTCTACTAAGTGCAATGATTAATGTACAAACCAAAATAAACAATTCATTCATTGATCACAGTTCACACATTTCTTCTGACTCGCTGAATATACAGCTAATACCTCATATTTTATTTGTTGCTACAGGTATTTCCTCAGAGTGACAATAGTTCGTCGCCTCTCCGACCTAGTGAAGGAGTACGAGCTGATTGTTCACCAGTTAGCTACATACCCAGATGTCAATAACTCAATCAAGATGGAGGTGGGCATCGAAGACTGTCTCCACATCGAGTTTGAATACAACAAATCCAAGTGAGCTCCGTATTTCCACTTCTTCCTCCGGTGGAGTCGTTTTTACTGTTTAGCTTAAAATAGATGCTCACCTTTGTTATAATGTGTATGTGCTAGGTATCACCTTAAGGATGTGATTGTTGGGAAGATCTACTTCCTGCTGGTCAGGATCAAGATCCAACACATGGAGCTACAGCTCATCAAGAAGGAGATAACAGGCATAGGTAAAAAACCAGGAGTCTTTTAAAATCCTGCTTTTTGTGTTCTAAGCGTTGTTCAAACTGAATCACCACTGACCTCTGAGATTATATTAAAATAATATAATTTATTTGTTATTTTGTCAGATAATCTTTTTTGTATTCGTGGTATCCAGTAAGATCATACTCCCATCCTTTCTAATCATATCTTATTCCTGATTATGTAGAC
This sequence comes from Apogon hyalosoma, assembly GCA_037367295.1. Taxonomy (NCBI): domain Eukaryota; kingdom Metazoa; phylum Chordata; class Actinopteri; order Kurtiformes; family Apogonidae; genus Apogon; species Apogon hyalosoma. The sequence goes on from JAPQRP010000019.1 coordinate 42,230,227, forward strand.
TTAAAACTTATCTATTCAGCCTGGCATTTTATTCTGCATTATTATGATTTTATTCACTTTATTATTGTATTTATGTTGTAAAATATATTAGAACAGAGTTCCCACGAGGTCTTAAAAAAATCTTAAAAGTCTTGAATTTACAAATCTGTATTTAATACCTTAAAAAAGTCTTTAAAAGGTGTTAAATTTGATATGGTAGGTCTTCAGTTATGTTGCTATAAACTTGTTGGCTGTATTATGTTTAAATGTGTCTGTGAAATGTCCAAGTTAGAAAGACGGTAATGATATTCTACTCAGTTCTACCCGTTCCAACCCGACAATTTATACTGAAAATAGGAACCAATTATCGTTAACTTTACAGCCCCTGATGAGAAATGACTCGGAACTGTGGGAATCAAGGTGTTGGAGTAAATAAAGACATTTTCCTAAATTCTAGGAGTCACCAATTTTTGCCAGTATGGCCATGAAATAGGCATTAAATTATGCTCAAAGTCATCTTAAAAAGGTCTTAAAAAGTCTTAAATGTAACTTGTATAAACCTGTTGGAATCCTGTATAAGTAAGAGCGCAATGGTTTATGCTTCTCTAACTAATCAAAAGGCAAAATAATATAAACCCTATGAGTAAGTAAATGAATATCAAATTTGTCATTAAATACGGAAAGATCATCAAATTAATCACTAAATCTCTGAGATTTTTTGTGCTATTATCTTCTCTCAAAGTCAGTAAGCCCAGTTTAGAAGCCAGCATTGTGAAACGTTTTGCTGATACCAGTAGTTACTAAAGAAAAAGAGTGACTGATCATTTTCCTCAACTTTGAACCCACCTACTGGGATGAAATATGATATACGCGTACCTTTTGATGGATTTATTGACTGATTAAATTCAACTCATGAATTTCATTGTTTCCTTTTTCAGGTCCCAGCACCACAACAGAAACAGAGACGGTTGCTAAGTATGAGATCATGGATGGAGCTCCAGTCAAAGGAGAATCGATCCCCATCAGACTGTTTCTGGCAGGTAAAATCCCTCCTCTTTTCATCTGTTGTCTTCAGACAGGACTGTATCAGAATAATAGAAACGGAATCGCATCTTCTCTTTGCCGACAGGATATGACTTGACACCCACCATGAGGGACGTCAACAAGAAGTTCTCTGTACGCTACTTTCTTAACCTGGTCCTGGTGGATGAAGAGGACAGGCGATACTTCAAACAACAGGTACGAGGTTTAAGGAACAGCAGAGTTATTTTTTTTAGCATCATTTATTCAGAAAGACAAAAGCTGGCACCATGTGTGAGAAAAATTTTTTGCTTCACATGGTCTAAACACATAAAACTACTTTGATTACTTTGTGTATATATTGTAGACGCTATGTGCATATCATCAAGTCCACAGGTCTTTAAAAGATCTGTAATCCAATACTCTGAATTTAAGCAGTTGAATGAAGTATGATGTTAAAGCTAAAGTATGTAACATTTTCCTCTATAAATGTCTACATTACTAATCCTTCTCTGTCATCACTCCTGACCCTCTGTCAGAACGTGGTTGTATATTTCCCTGCAGAGACTGTATTTTGCCTGTATTTTCTGTTTTCCTTTTTCTTTGCTGTGTTGTGTCTAGGGCTGGGCAATATGGAAAAAAATCATATCACTATAATTTTTTTCATATCAGACGATATCAATATGTATCACAATATAAATCATATCACTATTTTTGTCAAGCTTACATTTTCTGTTACTCATAAGTTAGTTGTGAAAACATCAGAAGGTTATTTTTGATTTAAATATGATTTATTTCTGTCAGAGGTTGAACATGACAGATGTGCTGAAGAACATTATACAACTGTGTCAGATAAATAAAACAGGTCCATATATTTAAAACTAAACTAAAAGTCTGACCAGCAGGCAAAAACTTTAAAGTTTTAAAAGAGAACACAAACAAAACAAACCATCTTGAGGAAACAATACTAGGGGTATATATGTGGGGGTGTGTTCCATAACTGCCGTAAACTGAAAATGAAACTTAACATGCTTTGACTGTCCGACTTCTGGCTTCTGTGCTGTACCCTACTTTTCAATAACTCGCTTGCCCGAGTTCTCGGTCACATTTTCTCCTGAGGGAACACTGAGTACCTCCCACTGCTGCCCAAACATTAGCGTATGTGCTGTGGCTGCTCTTACACCTGTGCTGTGTGCATCAACCTAACTTGACATGGCTCTAGCATGATTGGTTCAGTGCTGCGCTAATAATAATAATATTAATAATAATAATACATCAGTTTTATATAGTGCTTTTCTAGGTACTCAAAGACTTAATTGTGATTGGCTGTTCTAATGTCTGTCAAAACATGGACAAATAAATTCTGTTGGAATTGTATCGAGCATGTCTCATATTTCTATCAAGGAAAAGTATTTTGCGATATATATCGTTAACGTTTTATCGCCCAGCCCTAGTTTTTGACATCCAGTCACAGGGACAAAACTGTAGACACAGCACAGACACAAATACACACATTCTAATTCTACTCTGAAACAGACCTGTCTGTAACACATACAGCAGAAATGAGGAAGGATGTTCATCAGCTTTTGTCACCTCTAAAAAATATTCAGCATGTATGTATTTAGAATATTACCACTGCCACAGAATCAGCAAATTACATGTTACAGTTATTTCATAGCTTTTATTTTCTTTCTTTGCCGCTTGCTTTCTCCATTCTGTCTGTTGCTCACTTCATCACCATGCACTTCCTGTTGTTCTGAGTGAAGACGAGAGGCCAAATCGGAACAGATCCATTTATAAACACAATGAAAAAATGTCACATACTTTGCCTTTACTGTTATTTTTTATAAAGTGGCATTAATTTCAGTCGCACCTGTAAAGATATTTTGGGGAAAAAGTGTGTTTTATAACAAAACCACAAAATGGAACCATTGACTACTCATGTGGAGGGCACTCAATGTTACTTTCTTGTTAATGTGGGTGAAAATTCAATGAGTTGTGGTTTGAGAGGAGAGCATTAAGTTCCTGCTTAAAACCTGTTAAAAATAAAACTGAAACTTGTTGCATCTTGTGCCAGACAATTAATTTGCATTGACAGGAATTCAGGAAAAAAATGACTCATTGAGATTTAAAACCTCTTTTGAGAGTTTCCCGGCAAAGACAACAGCAACAGAAGTTACTGAAAATAGAAAATTCAGCCATAAATTTACACTAAAAATGTCAGAAAAACACATAGTAAAACTCATTCTTGCATTTTGTTCTGTAGATGTGATTTAATGCAGTTTAAATCAAGAGCTATTTTTTTAAACCCTCAGTCTGTGTCTTGGACTTAGTCAGATCAGCCTTTCTGTCATGTAGGCAAACAGAAGTGCTTGGACTGCATTTCCTTCAGTCTGTTTGTCTATAACAAGCAGATTCTAGCAGCAAACGTTCACACCCACACACAGACCAAGTTGTGTGTCTGTCTGCATATATTTGTATCTGTATTCTTTGTAATTATTTCACTTCTGAGAAATAAATATCTGTAATGTTTATCTTCGGCGTTTGTCATGTTACTGAAACACGAGATATCAAGAACTACCATAAATGTTCGTTCACATGACTTTGTCACATGTGCATTAATAGAACCGGAGTTTTACATATATCACATTATCAGTAAGGTATAATTGTGTGTTTGTTTATTTGTGTGGTTGAACTCATTTTGTTCATCTGTGTTTAGGAGATTGTTTTGTGGAGAAAAGCTCCAGAGAAGCTGAGGAAGCGAAACTTCCACCAGCGCTATGAGTCTCCCGAGCCCCGAACCCAACCAGTCACCGCTGAGCAGCCTGAGATGTGAGGGCTTCGCTTTGGACTAAAAATATACACAGACACACCCCAACTGTTCACTGCTTAACAGCCAGAGGCGTGAGGGCTGCCCGGCTCTCTCCCTGTCTGGACTGAGAAGATTCCTGTATACATGAATACACATACATACCTTCAGACATCCCCCTCACCCCCCACCAGCTTCAGATGGGAGCTGTCCTTCCACCATACCCCCCCGCGCCCCTTTTCCTCCCAGGACGGAAACACACTCGCATACAGATGCGCATACAGTCCAAGTCTGCCGAACGCTAAATGTCAAGTCAAGAGTGAGAATGCAACCTGCCCAAGTAAAGAAAACAGACAGTGAGACCGTAAATCTGTTCTTGACGTCTCAGATTGAAAACACACTCAAACCGCACATTTAAGTGAAGCCATACAGTCTCAGTTTGTCAAAGGCTTAATAAAACAGGAGCAGAGATGGAGAAGAGAGGATGAGAGGATTTACCACAGCGTTTATATCTTCTTCTGCAACAGGAGCTTCTTCTGTTCACATTTGGACAACACATTCTGGCATCCTTCCTCAAACATCTCCTTAAAAAGGTGGTTATCTGTAATCTGGCTCGGTCCACAGGTTGGCGTTTCATGGGGGTTGAGCTGAATGAGGATATTGGAGGTTAAGCAATGACAACACTTTTCTGTTTTTTGCAACAGTTTAAGCTATATATAAGGTAAATAAGGTATAATGATGCCACAGTGCTCACTCATCTGCTTCATAAGGAACCAACAGTCGTAAATGTGCTGTAGGACCAGTCCATACACGGTTATTTTCATGCCTATTTCAGTCTAATGTTAGAATTTAGTTTGTGCATCAAATGTTCATCTTAACATGATTTCAATCTTGTATTAAGAAGTTAAAATGTATTTCATAGAAATGACCAAATATTAATAAATGTCCACATTTCATTCAAGACTGCATTTTGCATCAAGCTAAACAAGAATTTATTTTTTTTCCCCCATGTTTCAGAAAGAATTTACCTTCACAGTTTGCTTAAAATGAACAGAAAACATAGCTCACTTCAGTCTGTTGTTGAGATGAATATTTGATGCTGTTGTCACTGCACAGCTCTGTCAGGCCTCTGTTTAGCCTTCAAATGTGTCTAATGGCTGTTTAGTGTTTTAAAAGGCATTTTGTGAAGTTCCCTTGTATTTATAACTATAATCTTTAAAGACGGGAACTATTTGTTGACTGTCTTCCTACGTGATCGCGTCACTCACATCACAAAAACAATCTTATTGAAAACATGGAAACTATTTTTAAACCAGATCATGCTTTTGAAAATTGAAAAATTACATTATGATCTAAAATGTTAATACTGTCCACACTGGTCTGTACATCTTAGGGTGTGCATCTTAGAGATCTAAAACCTGGACCCAGTCAGCTAAATTCATCTGCACAGTTACATAAAACACTCAATATTTATGATAAAGTAATTTTGTGATTTGGGTGAATCAATGCAAGTGTCAGCATCAGGTCAGATCTTTCAATATTTATCAGCTTACGCAATATAATAAACATTTTCTTTAATTTATAGAACTTAAACTGACAAAAAGGATGTTAAATACATGAGAAAGTTGTCATTAAGCTACTTATATCTGAAAATGAATGTTCTGTCATCTCCACAAGTATTTAGATCTTGAATGAATCAGTAGAAAAATGAAATGATGCTACCTGTTATCAGCAGACTGTATGTTCTCCGTTCACTTTCTTGCTCATAAGGGTGCGGTGTTTGGTTGAATTTATAAATACTGTTGTGTAATAAATGGCTCATGTCTGCCATTGTCAGCACTGGAAAGGATGCAGTATCAGTACATACTGTCAAGTCCAACAATGTTCCACTGTGATGCCCAGACCGGCAGTTTAGGTCCTGCTTTAAAGACGCACTCTCACACTGTTGGTTGTGATGACACCGGTTCCCTGTGTGTCAGGTGAATTCGCTGTTAAGCTCTGATCTGTGGCCAGTTTTGCACTTTCCCCTCCATTGCTTAACTTTGCTTAAAAGGGGCATGGAAGCTGAAACTAAACATCACTCAAGGACAACTTCACCTCAGAGATCTCCTATGTCTGAAATGGACAATATACTGTCATTTATATATCACTACTTGTTTTAATTGGAATTACTAAGTACAATATTTTGTTGCTTTTTGTCTCTTTTGTGTATAAGTAATGTCACCATTTTATTTCTGGACACCCAAAACTACTATTCAGTTTTTTTGTTCCACCCACAGGAGTGTTGGTGATGCATTTTGGTTTTCCTGTCTTTGGGACAGTCTAGTTTGCGAGTGATGTCTTCTTTCTTTGTCTCTGCACAGGTAGAGTTTATTTGGTGTACTTTCCATACCTTCAAAGGTAACGAAACACTAAAATGCCAAAAAACCTCTGCCCCTGTCTTATCTACTGCATGTTAATCTTTACACTATGTCTAATCATGCCATCAAGGTGAGTGTGTGTGCATTTGTGTGTGTATGATATGTGTATATATACCAAACCCAAATAATATAGATAAAATGAATCATGAATAAAGCAAATTTATACGGAATATCTCTTGAATGCTGTTGTATTAATGCCACTTAAGCTACCACCATAACAATTTATTTAATATTGTGTGGCTAACAAGTATTTCATTGACTTGTTGCAGTTCTAAGCTGATGAAAACTATGCCGGAGCAACTCCTCAGTTGTATCTGGTATAATGCACTCTGCAACTTGTAGTGTGCATTTGTATATTAGGACTACTATTCATCAGTGCAGTCCCAAACATCAGTGCATTTGGTTCTACTTTTTGTTGTTTGATACAGTCCAGTAGTAGTTGGTAATAAATGTAGTAACAAAAAATTAATTTAATAACATCTTAGGTACTTTGTCAGACGTGCAATAAGCACTAAGAAAATCTAAGCTAATAACCTGTGGTTGTACAGATGTCGGGGAAATAACTTCAAACAGTAGCATTGGTAGAATTTTTTTAACATCGTGAAACCATAAAATATTGGAGGAAAATCAACCTTTGGGTGGCATCAAAGTTAAGGTCGTTACTCAACAAAAAAATAGGGCATTGTTTTAAATAGCGAGGCAAGAGTCTTTGTACACACACGATCTTTGTATTTAGCTCCTTTATTTTGCCTGTTCATAATGTGTTATCTCTTATCGGTAAAGTGCTGTAATTAAACAAATTCACATTTAAATCAAGTATTGTTACTTATTTTTTGTGACTTTACCGAAATATCTTTTGAAACTGTTTCACCACAGCTAGTTTCTACGCATTTTGCATACAGGCATCATTAAGGGCAGCTATGTACAGTTGGGTCCTGTTACACGTTGTGGCATTAGGAAGGGAAATTTGTTGACCGACCTTTGAAGAAGCTGAAGTGTTGTAACCCATATTTTTCAGAGTTTCTGAAAACTATGGAGCGATATTAATACGACGTTTTCACATTATTCACACAAATAGTCACCACGGGAGGCTTAACCATGTCAGTAAACCGCTGTGTGAGTTTGTTTTCCCGGCTTCAGCGCCACATTAGCTCCCAGGCTGCTCGCAGTCCTGTGCCCAGTCGGTCCGGTTCGTCACTGAGACAACATCAGGCTGCTGTTGTTGTCTGTAGCAGAGGTGTTTCATCTAACAGCTCTTCTCCTAAACCCCCGGATACTTCGCTGTTTGTGCCCGTGTCCGTGAAGGCTGAGTCCTCGGCGGATGGCAGTGTGGGAGCAGAGCTGACCCAGCCGCTGGATAAAAGTGAGGAAACCCACCAACACTGGCTGCTCATACATTTCAGATCATTTATTTTAGAGGCTTAGGCCCGTAAGAGAATGAGGTGCTGTAAGGTGTTTATCCAAGCTGTCTGATGTGTTTATCATCAGTGTCCGCTTTGTGTGTTGGTCAGATGAACTTCTGAAAGTTGTGAACCGGTTTTATAAGAGGAAAGAGATGCAGAAGTTGGCGGCAGACCATGGACTGGACGGTAAGAAAAATGGTCATCTGTGTTTTTATTTATCATGCCACGCACTGTCTGATTTACTACTTTGAGTAAAGAATGGACACCTTTATTCTTTACAGCACTACGATTATTATGTATGTTCCGTCAATCTGAACATGGGGAAGTCTTAGCTGTTTTGTTCTTGTTGAATGTCTCATTTACCGTGAATTTTCTGAGTAAACTACTGGAATTACAATCGGCAGATGTTCTCTGGGGTTCATTATAATAGAAGTAAATCCATTTGTGTATTTGTAGCTCGTCTGTTTCATCAGGCCTTCATCAGCTTCAGGAAACAGGTACTGGAAATGACATCACTCCCTGCTGACCTACACATCGTCCTCAGTGATATCTGCTGTGGAGCAGGTTTGACAGTTTCTGATTAAACCTCAACAATATAATATAAAATGTACTTGCGTAGAATACTAGTTTTTTAAATATCAGTAAGTATAGTTAAGTGTTACTGGTGAATTGTTTGTGTTGTGTGAACAGTAAAGTACTCAGTATAATGATCTCTCTCTGTTTTCTTAATATTTATGACTATTTTTTTTCCCCTATTACTACTGTATTAATGTGTATGTCACATGTTACTGCTGTAGCTGTTTAAGGTTGAGCTATAAAGGAACCTTTTAAATCATGACATTTAGAGATGCATAATTTTTGCTAGATAGGAAGAGGATGAAAAATTCTAATCTGAAAATGAAATAAATCAGATAAATAAATAGTTGTATTGGCATTTATACTGAAATGTAATGAAACTGAAGAATAAAGTTGCATAACATGGAAATAAATTAAGCCCAATAAATAATAACTTCAGAATTCTATTTGAGTACTTGAGTATAAATATCTAGTTACTTTCACCACTGGGTAACAATCATTTAATTTTTTTTTTTTTTTTTTAAATGCGCCTTATTCTCAAGGTCATATCGATGACATCTACCCATACTTCATGCGTCATGCAAAGCAGATCTTTCCTATGTTGGATTGTATGGATGACCTGAGGAAGATCTCAGACCTCAGAGTCCCTGCCAACTGGTCGGTGTTATGGAGTGTCACACCTACCTCATTTTGACCGTTTCTTTTCTTAGCCTCGTGGCACTGATGTCTTAATGTGTGTCTTTCAGGTACCCTGAGGCTCGTGCCATCCAGAGGAAGGTTATTTTCCATGCTGGTCCCACTAACAGTGGAAAAACCTACCACGCCATCCAGCGCTACCTGGCTGCTAAATCTGGAGTCTACTGTGGGCCCCTAAAGCTGCTGGCCCACGAGATCTTTGAGAAGAGCAATAGCGCTGTGTGTACCAGTCTTGTTGTTTCTTGTTTCTTCTCCTTAACCTACAGAGTTTATTGGTATTTCAGCTGTTTTTTTGTGAAGTATTTTAGCTGCTGTGCTTTTGTCAACCTAATATTTTTTTATTTTGCTGTACTTCCATGTCATTCCTCTTACTTCTCTTTACAGTTATATTTAATGTGTCTTGTTTTATCCCTTCTTTTCCGTATCTCACTTTGCTTGTTGTTTGATGTTCAGGGAGTACCATGTGACTTGGTTACTGGAGAGGAGAGAACATTTGTGGATGCGGATGGTCGAGCCTCTGGTCATGTGGCCTGTACCATCGAGATGTGCAGCGTCACCACCCCCTGTAAGTTAGCATTGCACATCACTGCCTCACAGTAAGATGTTTGAGTCAGGTGCTGGTGTTTTGGCAGCCACTCAGATGAAAGCATCTTTTTATTTTTCATGTGATGATGCTTAATATTCAAAAGATTTTCTTGTTCTATATGTTAAATTCCTGCCATTTGCCTAGATTGTTGAGCCATAATTTCAGTTCTTATCAGTTTTCTATAAATTTTGGTTTAATACTGTTTTATGTGTGTATGTGTCTGACTATAGATGAGGTGGCTGTAATTGATGAAATCCAGATGATCAGAGATCATTCCAGAGGCTGGGCCTGGACAAGAGCATTGCTAGGTCTGTTGGACAAGCATATATTACTGTACATTTTCATTTCTAATTACCATTATATGCCCCATACACCCTAAAATTGGGGTGTTTTCCTCTACATTTGTTTGTGTGATTTCTCATTTCATGGTTTTTGTGTTTTTAAAGGTCTCTGTGCAGAGGAAATCCATGTTTGTGGGGAACCTGCTGCCATAGACTTTATTAAGGAACTGATGTACACCACTGGAGAGGAGGTGGAGGTGAGGCTGAAGCATGGAGTGTAATAGGAAAATAAACTCTTTTCCTTTTGGTTAATATCATCTTGTCTTTCTCCGTTTCTGTCCAGGTCCACACTTATCAGCGTTTAACTCCGTTCACTGTCTTGGATCATGCTCTGGAGTCACTAGACAATCTAAGACCAGGAGACTGTATTGTTTGCTTCAGTAAAAATGACATCTACTCCATAAGCAGACAGATTGAAGCAAGAGGATTAGAATGTGCTGTCATTTATGGGAGTTTACCTCCAGGTATGAGACTGAGTATTGAGAGGATGTCTACAGCTATGGAAAGATGTTAAGAGAATGAACTTGGATATCATTGAACATCATGTGATCAAGAGGCTGATGGATAATCACAATCACCCATCAAACGAGGTTGAGCTGCTTACATTTTTTTGCCAGGAGTGTTGATAAATGATAAGCAACAATATTTTTTATGTAGAATTTCAGGGAAGTGTTCTCAGTCAATTGTAGAATGAACAATTTTTTTTTAAAATTTAAATATAGATCTATAAACAGTAGAATCATTAGCCTCTTAATTCTTTCTATAGCTGTGTGTGTGTGTGTGTGTGTGTGTGTGTGTGTGTGTGTGTGTGTGTGTGTGTGTGTGTGTGTACTTGGTAACTAATGGTTTTTCTTTATGACCACACAGACTTAGCTGAGATGTTTTATGGTTTACAGGTACCAAATTGTCTCAGGCTAAAAAGTTCAATGACCCCGATGACCCCTGCAAAATACTAGTGGCTACAGATGCCATTGGCATGGGCCTTAACCTGTAAGTACTGTCATCCCTATTATGTTATCATTTGTACTGTATATCATATTTAACTGTGTAATTTGTTCATTTTTTCTGTCTCCATCCAGGAGTATAAAACGTATTATTTTCAATAGTCTGGTAAAGCCTAATGTTAATGAGAAAGGGGAAAAACAAATGGAAACCATCAGCACTTCACAGGCTCTGCAGATAGCAGGCCGCGCTGGCAGGTCAGTCACAAATCTACTGAAACCAAAATGCAAAAGGGAATCGTGTGAGAGAAGATCCAGTGTTAACAAGTGATGCTTTCATATAAATTATGTCCTGTTGTCACCTTCTTCAGGTTCTCATCCAAGTTTAAAGAGGGAGAAGTGACGACGATGCACAGAGACGACGTACCAGTCCTGAAGGAGATCCTCAGTCATTCAGTGGACCCCATAGAGGTGAGCGTTCACATCATCGACTCTATAAAGATGATCGTCCAAGGCCGGTTCCTGCTTTTTGGAAAAGTCATAACAGCTGCCGTGTTGTTTGTGTGACACAAAAGTCCCTGTGTATCTGCTGCATAGCTAGAGTTTCTACTGTGTAGAAAAGTGTAGAGAAGTGGAGTCCACTGGCCAGTTGATTGGTTTTAGTTACTGTTTGTTACCTATTTTCACATCATCAAACAATTCATTAAGAGCAAGTTGATACAAAAGATGACCTAAGCACAAATCAGGCTGACGAAATGAACCTTAGAAGGAACAAAAATCACCTTTAGGATGCATTTGTTGGGCTTCCACTTGTGCTTCTATGTGTTTTTGCCTAAGTCTCAATGAATAACATGGGGCGGGGCTTATTGCCTATACTACAGCCAACCATCAGGGGGTGATCAAGATGTTTGCCGTCACTCTGGGGAAGCTTTCATTTGTTCATCTGTATATACAGTCTGTGATTCAGAATTCACACATACATTTAACATATAAACATTGTGAGTCCACAGTCCAGCCTAAGAGTGTCTCAGGTCCAGGATATGCAAATACACATTAAAACACAGATGTAATACGTCACAAAACAGATGTTTCACTAGATTATCTTTGCTGTACATCTCAGACTGCAGGTCTCCATCCCACCGCTGAACAGATAGAGATGTTTGCATACCATCTGCCTGATGCAACTCTGTCCAACCTTCTGGTGAGTTCAGCTGTTTTCTTCATTTATCTTTTAGTTTCTAATAAGAACATGATGTGAGGACATTTATCATATTGATCTAATGCATAAACACATATCATATCTATTCTGTACCCAGAACCGGATAGAACCACATAGAACTGTAAAGATCCCACGGTGATTATTTGAGTGATGTACTGTATTTGCATGTTGTATGAAATAACCTGCTCTCTTTAGTCTTCTGCTTGGACAGTAGAAATGCTTGGAAACTCAGCCTCTTACACATAAAAACACTCATAATTTTCTTTACTTTGTGCAATGTGTAGCCTCATCTTTTTGTTTTACTAAACTCTGTAACTGCATTCTCTGCCCTCCTCTGTTAGGACATATTTGTGAGCCTCTCTCAGGTGGATGGGATGTACTTTGTCTGTAACATTGATGACTTTAAGTTTCTGGCTGATATGATTCAACATATCCCACTGAACCTGAGGTCCCGCTACGTCTTTTGCACAGCTCCCATCAACAAGAAGCAGCCTTTTGTGTGCACGTCTTTCCTAAAGGTGAGGATGTGAATCCTAAATATGGGCTAATTTAGGAAGGAAAAATGCAGAATAAACATTGTAACGACACTGACAAGAGAGATAAATTAACTGATACAAAGTTGGAAAACAACCATGCAACTTTCCTTTAAGACTTTGTACTTTCACTTTATTCCTTTATTGTTGTTCCATACTGATAAAGTACTTGATTGCTCCAAATTCAAATTATTGCTGTTCACAGGTAACCTTTGAGATAAAGGCTTAGGTCCTTCATGTCTGTGATATGTGCAAATAAAATAAATAAAATTTATGAGAAACCAAAGCTGGTATTTAATGAGTTTAGTTCATTCAAATTCTTTTTCTGTATTCTTGATTACAACATGGTCATACTGCAATACTGTCAGAAGATATTCATTTCCTTTCTAATTTGCCCTGCGTGTATGTTTGTCAAGCTTTTGGTAGGTTCACTTCACTGATTAGGTTCACTTCATTTAATTGTTACTGAGTTTTAGATGCTTTGATTTTATTGGAAAGCACTTTGGTGACTTTAAGGGTTGTAAAGGGCTCTACAAATAAATATTGATTGATTGATTGATTTAAGCCTTGTTTCTCTTTCAGTTTGCCCGTCAGTTCAGTCGAGACGAACCACTGACGTTTGACTGGGTCTGTCGTCACATCAGCTGGCCACTGCCTCCACCTAAAAACATTAAAGACCTGGTTCACTTGGAAGCTGTTCATGATGTGTTGGATCTTTATCTCTGGTTAAGGTAGATATGAATGATTGTAACAGAAAATAAATGTGCACCAGAGGTTGTGGTGAGTTGCTGATCAGTCATGATCATAGTTCATAAGTAGAACTGAGAATAAGAACTGTTGCGCACGTTGGTCCCATGTGCTTGTTTCATGAAGTTTCAACAGACAAGATTAATGGTCACAAGAACACAAAGGCTCTGGTGAGCTATATAAACTACACCCTAGCAATATGTATGATGGTGATTAGATAATCAAGGTCTATTTCTGGGGTCAAAAAATAAGGAAGAGGACTTCAGCGAGTTCCAACTCTAGAACACAAAAGCAGGAGCCACAGCATGAAGTGACTTTAAACCAAGCAACAAGAACTACTGCATTTCATAAATAAATAAAAGAAACATATATTTTGCACAGTTTTTTGCTTAAGTGTCTTCAAAAATATTAAAAAACAATTTATGTTTTGAATGATTTTTAATATAGATAAGGAGAAAAGTCAACATTAGCTTTATCATGATGTTTAATATCTACATTGGTATTATTTGCTGGTATTTTGAAAAAAAGTATCATCTTATTTCTTCAACATTGCTTCTTATCTGTTAATAGGCACTACAGTGTGTAAACACTTGCCTCTGTATTTATTGTTGTTGTTTATCTTTCTGTAGCTACCGTTTCATGGACATGTTTCCAGACACAGCCTTCATTCGGCAAATCCAGCAGGAACTAGACGACATTATCCAACAAGGTGTCAGAAACATCACACGTCTCATCAGAGCCACAGACACAAATGTCATTGACCCACTACAAACACAACAGAGCTCCAGGTCTGGTCACACAGGATCTGCTAATAGCAGCAGACCTACAGTCAGTAATTATTCTACCAGTGGCAGAGGTCCGAGAGGTCAAAGGGGATCAAGAATGGACAGTTCTCTGGCGAGTCGCCTGGTGAGAGACGGACTGTTGACCCCTGATTTGCTGCGACAGCTGCAGAAGGAGTGGTCGAAAGAGCAAGGGCAGGATTTCACCAATCAGAGGGCAACCAGTACAGACCATTACAATGACAAAGGGAAAAAGAAAAAGAAGAAATGATCAAACACATTTCTGATCCTGTGGAGTTGATTTTTATGTGTACAAGGCTTGTTTGGAATGAATCATGTGAAGCAGATCTAAGGATCTATGCGATGAAGTGATCAGAATAAGCATTTAGTACGAGCTATAAAAATGAAACTGGCACAATGGAGTTTGGACATCATTAAAGCCATGTGGTGTAGAATGAGGATGTGTCATTGAAGACAGTCATGACGTACTAAAAAAGCTGAAAGCTCACACTCCTCCAATTTACAGAAAACTACCTGTAATGATGAAAATGTAGTTAATGTGCATAAATGTCCTTCCTGTAAAATCCTTCAGCACTTCTGAAAGCTCAAAAACAATGAAACAACTCACCCCTGAAGTATATAAGTCTGATCCACTCTGCCACACATATACTGACTTCTACTGAGATGTGAGCTTTTAAGTAGGACTGTGACTGGGAAATGTGTGGAGTCAACTACAGTAATCCAAATGAACGGGTTCATCAAACATGATGTACGGACTCTTGAGTGCAGGCCTGTGGAATGTATAGAAAATGCCCTATTTTTTTCTTGTTTGTACATTTAAGATGATATTACTCAATTAAAAACTATGGTTTAAACTGTCTTTGTGTGTATGACAGACATAGAAGAATTAATGTATATGTTTATGAAGGGTTTTTTTTTTTTTTTTTAAGCTTTGAGAGAGGCAATAAGTGTCATATTGCCCACAACAAATTTCCCCCCGGGGACAATAAAGTATTTTATCTTTTCATAGATGATCTCTCAGTAGACTGAGAAGATGAATGAGCAAAGGGAAACAACACCCACACGTTAAGCCAAAAGACATATTTGCATAAAGACGATATAGCCTAACTTAAAACAGTATCTAATGCACAAGAAACATCTTTTTGTGCACCTAACAGAAATAGTGTTACTGTTTAAAAAGGATGATGATTGTGAGTTGACTCCTAATGCTTAACAAAAATATTCAAATGTTCATTGAAATTACCTTCACTCGCTTTGGAGATGTGAGGTTTCTGCAGAACTTAACACATTGTCATAAGCTAATGAAAATAAAAAGACAGGATAATGTTGTTTAGAAAGAAGGAGCAGTAAATGATGGGAGAAAGGGGTTTGGCTTCTGTTAATCATTGAGTTGGTGCAGAGGTTGCTCTAAACTCAGATTGTCAGTGGGAGCGAACAACAGAAGGACGAACGGGGACTGACAAAAAGAAAAACATTCTTGTTATATTGTTAGATATTAAAAACTGAGCACATTCTCCATGGTCATTTCTTTGGATTGTACATTTGCACTGTGCATTAACAGACAACCACGCTGATAAACAGGGATTAAAAGGCTTTACATGGTGGTTTACTGTTGGTCAACATGTTGGCTGTTCATCTTGTTTCGTTCTTCTTCTCCAAACTTCAGGAGGACCCCACAAAAAAGGTAAGATGAACTGCTGTTCTCATTAATTATTACTATTGCTAAAAAATGTGTTATTGAAATGCACACAGTGGACAGATTAGTCAATTATACATGTGTGTTCTACAATATCTACAAAAGTCAATCATTTTTGCTTATAATTGTGTGCAACATCCACAGCAAACCAAATCTTTCCATGTCTGAGCTCATATCATTATTTCTACACGTCGTATCTGTAGGTTATGACTAGTTCAAGCTTGTGGAAAGCTTCACTGGGATTCATGGTTTTGCTAAGGTATTTGGTAAAATGTATATTCTCAGTTTTTGCTCAGTGTTACAAGGTGCAACATCATGTACTGTATGCACTTAAGGCTGTAGTTATCTGTTTTAAAAACAATTAGAATGAATATCTGACCTGCAAAAGTTTTAGCAGACAGCTCACTAACTCTGCTGAATCTAAAAGATAAGGCAGTAGCTGATGCTGCCAGAGGGTAGACAAGGCGTTATAATCAATAGTTATTGTGTCACACCATGTGTCACCTAAACAATCATTAACATCTCTCCCACTAGTGGAACTATTCCCACACTGACTCTCAAAACAGGCCTCATCTGTAGACTATGAGAATAGAGAATTTATGTAAAAGTGAATGCTCCTGATCATTTTGTTTTAAATTATTATTATTATTATTATTATTATTATTATTATTATTATTATTATGAGTGGGTAAACCAGCCTTTTTAAAACTGATTTGTGTTTGAGAAATCACAATTTTGTTTAATGCATTTGTTTTTGAAGACAAATGCATGGATAGAGTTTATATCTGGTACAAATGAGTCTAGATTCTACTTTAATGTCATCTTTTTTCCTAATATGATATTGATATAGATATATGATATAGAATTATCATAACGACATCTAACAACACTAATGAACACTCTATACTAACAAAAGCAATGAGTAGTATCAGGTAATAGTACTTATATGGTTATAAACCATGAACATATTATCACAGACTGGCTTCACACATGTGCATAGTATATACATTTTCATTATCATAAAAAAAAAAAAAAAGATTTGTATATTTTCCTCTCTACCCTCATTTTCCAAAGTTTTAACTTTGTATTCAACAATTGTAACTTGTCCTCATATATTGAGCTTTGGCTGTAAACAAATGTTGTATATAGTTAAACATATAATAACATGTATTGAAGTCATTAAACACTTTTATATCCTCGTTCTAGTCTAGGTCTTAACACAAACCCCAAACCTAAAACCTATGAAAGTATGTGATTAAATATTATTACTCTGCTGCTACTATTTGGTTACTCTATTATTTGAACTGAAAGGGGGTTGAAATAAGAAATATAACTTCATTTATCTTTGGATGTGGAGCAAAAAAAAAAAAAAAAAAAGGAGAAAATTACAAAAACAACATCTTTGAATCTGAAGAGAAAATGAAGGCAGGAAGTAATGTAATCCTCACCTCACAACTGTTCTCCCTTTCAGTCTCTGCTGAGAGTCCAGAGAGTAGAAGATCAATTGTCATGGCTCATTTCTCCTGTTTGTTATCTCCTTTCATACTTTCAGGTGGATAGGTTTCTGTATGCAATGCGTCTCCATGACGACCAGCTTGAGGACATCTCAGCCCGTTTCCAAGCTGAAATGAAGAAGGGTCTTTCATCCGAAAGCAACGTCACAGCAGCTGTAAAGATGCTCCCAACACATGTTCGCTCCACTCCCGATGGCTCAGGTCACTTATATTTACAGTGTTCAGGGTTTTCAGGCCTTTAAATAAATGTGAGCTGATTAGTTTGTGAATAGAGTTACAACCAAAATGACACTTGAACTGAAAACCGAGGTTATAATGAAGAGATTTTGTTTATTCCCTTTATTTTTTTACTACAGAGAAAGGACAGTTTCTGGTCCTGGATCTGGGAGGTTCCAAGTTTAAGGTGCTGCAGGTGAAAGTGCGAGAGGGCATGGGGATTAGGAAAGGAGGAGTGGAGATGGAGGAGAAGATTTATCCAATACCCAAAGAACTGCTCGCTGTTAGAGGGACAGAGGTAAGATGGAGAGAGAGGGAACGCAAACACAGTTCAGGAAAAGAGGAAGATAAACAAATGTGAAATGAATCACTGAGAAAAGCAAATGAGGTCAGAGGAATTTAAGGAGTATGTTGACAAAACAGAAGTAACAAGGAGAGACAGAAGAGGGTGGAGTAACAGAAGGAGGAACAAAGGCTCAGTGTCTTCAGCTTCTGGGTGACTATTAGCAATAAATGAAATATTCACATCCTTTAGTTAAAGTATAATACAGAAATTATGTAAAAACACTTTATTTAGAAAAGTCATGACTCATAGGGGCCCTAGGAAATGCTAGAACATTAGTAAATTTTTACATTTATTTATTTATTTTAAGAAAATAATTAACCCATCACCTTAAAAGTGTTTGCATACTAATAAACATATTTGTTCTTTGCCTTAGTTTTGTTTTTGTCAAAAAGAATAAAATCCAGTCAGCCTCTTTAAATTTACTTAAGTCTAAAAAGCAAAATTATAATTTATTTTAATTTGAATACCAATGTGAAAAAAAATCTAATGCTATTATCATTAAAAAATATTACTAAGATATAAAAGAAGGCTTGCACCTTTCTCATCAATCTTGCACAAAATTGTAAATTCTATTGTAAGCAGAATATTGATCCATGCCTCCATAGTGTTATATTGTTTGGGTTTGCATGATTTGAAACAATGAAGTGGTAGAGCCCAAAGTGATATACATATATTTTTTTTTTTCACAGATAATTTGAATATCTGCCAAAAATTAAATAAAGTTACAGGGAAAAATTACTTTATGGTGGAGCTGTTGAATTTACAGATACTTAAAATGTGAGTCAGACTACATGCTGCTTATGAAAGATTTCAGAAATAAGAAAAAGTTATTGTATTATCTGCTGTGTTAAACCTTCACTTTACAATAACTGTTAACTAAAGCTTTAGTGGGGTAGGAAGTAGGATGTTTCTCTCTGACATGAAGTGGAGTTGAGGAATAAAGTACAAGTACCTTCAAAACTTTTGAAGTCCACTTGTAAAATGCACACACTTTCTTCCACTGATGACCCTTGTGTTTCTCCTCTCACTCTCTATCTGTAGTTATTTGACCATGTGTCAGAGTCTTTAAAGGATTTTATGCAAGAGAAAAACATCAGCTTGGAGAAGAAACATCCTCTGGCCTTCACCTTCTCTTTCCCTTGTGAGCAGCCAACTCTAAACCAGGTGACAGCCCTCACACTAATGCCTTATGCAGCTTTGATCTGTATATTTTTATGCCTGTGCACTGAGTCTTTTTAGCTCTAGATGCCAAAATGTTCCTAACCTCTTATCCAGAGGTGTCAAGTAACAAAGTACAAATACTTTACCTTACTTAAGTAGAAATTGTAATTATCTATACTTTACTGGAGTAATTATTTTTCAGCCGACTTTTTACTTCTACTCCTTACGTTTTAGAAATAACCTCCTATTTCATTCCGGATCGTCATCGTTCAAATAATAAAAAAAACTTTACAGATAAATCGTGCCATAGAGTGAATTTGTGCTTGGATGAGAAGTATAAACACGTGCCATTCTGACATCCTATTGGTTTGTATATGATCCATCGATCCTGACTTTTTGCTCCATTCCAATACTTATATTCAACCACCAATCATATTTTCTGCTCCATGAATCACATGTTAATCCTCAGTAGTGCACATATATGGTTCTTTCATACATTTGCACCGGACTAAAATGCATTCATTTTCAATGGGCATATATGCGGCTGAAACAGCTAGACTAGTGCATCCCAAATGTTTCAACATTAACATTTTAATATAACATTAAAGTCATTATGGCCTTTAGAAAAATGTTTTTTGGGGAGGTGTGGTAGTGCACTATAGGCCCCTGTGGCCTTATAGACCCTGAAGCTTTTGTCCTAATGGCATTTTTTTCCCCTTACATTTACTTTTAAACTTTAAGTAGTTTTGAAACCAGTACTTTTACACTTTTACTTGAGTAAAAAGCTTGAGTTGATACTCAAACTTCTACTCAAACCCTAGTATCTATACTTCTACCTTTTGACACCTCGGCTCTTGTCTGCTTTCTGTAGGGTTTATTATTGAGCTGGGGTAAAAATTTCCGGGTCCGAGGGCTTCAGGGGAAAGACGTGGTCCAGTCTCTCAAAGAAGCGATTGAAAGGACGGGGGTATGAGTTCATGTTTACACACTGCTTCACCCACCACAGTAGTCTTCTTCCTTTATTAGTAAAACATATAACCACTCATGTGACGTCTCTGCAGGGTATGAATGTGGATGTGCTGACCATAGTGAATGACACAGTAGCCACCATGATGACCTGTGGGTTTGATGATCAGAGATGTGAAGTAGGACTCATCATCGGTGAGTAGATTCATCATCCTCCACCGACACTGACTTCAAACCTAACTTGTTCTAAAGACATAAACACGTTATATTTGCATTATATTCTACAGCATTTACTCCTCTCTCCTGTATGTTTAGTCCAGGGGTGTCAAACTCATTTTAGTTCAGGGGCCACATTCAGCTAAATTTGATCTGAAGTGGGCCAGGCCAGTAAAATAATAACATAATAATATAAAAATGTCAACTCCAAACTTTTCTCTATATTTTAGAGTGAAAAAAGTAAAATTAAACAATGAAAATGTTTACATCTACAAACTATTCTTTCAAACAATGTGAATAACGTGAACAAACTGAAAAAATAAGCATAATTTTAACAATATTATTAGCAATATTTCCACATGTTAATTATAACTTACAGATCCCAGTGGATGTACAAATACAAAAAACATTTAATATCAGGCAGAATATTGTTAAAATTGCACTTCTCTTTAAACATTTCATGTTCTTCATATTTGTTCAGATCATTCTTTTTTTTTTTTTTTTTGTGAAATTATGTTTTGTTTTAGTGTAAATATGTGAAAACATTTACATTTACGAAGACAAAAATTTGGAGTTGTGAGTATTTATAGATTATTGTGATAGTGTTTTACTGGCCTGACCCACTTCAGATTGAATTGGTCTGAATGTGGAACCTGAACTAAAATGATTGTTAGTATCTTAATATATATTTTTGCATTTCACAAATTCATCCCAAGGGCCGGACTGGACCCTTTGGTGGGCCAGATTTGGCCCCCGGGCCGCATGTTTGACACCTGTGGTTTAGTCTCATTACAGTATTCATCAGCTGTTATTTTTTACAGATGTGTCAAACATGGATTCAAACCTTTAGTTAAGTTGTTGCTCCCTCTAGTGGTGTACCATTTTAATGCAATATGTATGTTTGGTCAAGAGAATGTGTGTTTGTCTTTTCTCTGTATATAAAGATCATATTTGATGTGAAAGATAGACAATTAAAAAACACATGATGCAAGATTCTTACTGACTGAGGTTATTGTTTTAATTTTTGCTTAAAAATACCAGTGCATTGGAGTCCTAGAGGGCCTCTGTCACTGCACACAATTCTGTCGATTCCTCAAATGGAGCTACTGAGTTCATGTTTGCCTTGGGTCTTCATTCCTCCTGTGCCATGAGGGTTTTCCTCACTATCACTAACATGTATCCTAATTTAAGTCTCCTGTCAAAGTTCCTAACCCTTTACTGGGCAAGTGACTATTTTTGGTCATTTCTGCACACATTACAAGACAAGGACAGCAAAAGTTACAGTGAGGACAGTGAGCCAATAATCTGAGGTCCAATGTGGTCTACAGGGTCTGTAAGGTCCACCTCTGCATGAACAGTAAGTGTCCCTGCTTTGTTAGGTACCATGAAGTAATGGTACTAATGTAAGGAATGATGTTCAAAGGGATCATGTCTTGATGCACTAATTCTTTAGTGTTTTTTATGTTGATGTACATATTCTTGAGTGTTTTTATATTTTCTCCTTTTATTTTTATCGAGCCAAGAACGTCATCTGAGAAAGATTTCGTCATGCGCATATGATGACCATAAACATTCTTGAACCTTAAATTTGGACGTTTACATGTGTCTGAAGCAGCACTTATGTTGGTCTAATGTTCTAAAAGTGATGTTCCAATGTTCTAAAACACATGTTCCTTTCAACTTATATGTGTTTTTCTTGTATTTGTGTATATACTTCTTGTTTTTATTTATTTATTTTTTAATTTTTTTGTCAATTATGGGCAAGGAACCAAATATGGTAACTTCATTGACCTTGGTTTTCAACATGACAATTAAAAAAATTTAAAAATTTCACAAAAGTAATAAAGTCTTTTTATGTGCACCAGTAACACACTGGTTGAAATGTTGAATTTCAGAGTATTTTGAGTACCCTACAAAGGGTTAACCATGATACTAGTCTAGGTCTGAAGTTGGGCCCCAGGCATCTTCTGTGGCAGCTTTACTGATCCTTGGGTGTGCACTGGATAGAAGTTTTCTATGGTCACAATAGAAATGAACTTTTAATTGTAAGCAATGAAGACAAATTTCCAAGTACCTACAGGCACCAAAGAAATAAGTTAACATTTTACTCTGAGTGTTCCTTTCAGTACTTTTTTCTTGCAGACCACTCATGGTCATCACTGTACAGTATGTTTAATGTTCTAATACATGGATATGTGTATATTTGTGTGTTTAGGGACGGGCACCAACGCCTGCTACATGGAGGCGCTGCGTCACGTTGACCTGGTGGAGGGAGACGAGGGCCAGATGTGTGTGAACACTGAATGGGGAGGTTTTGGAGATGATGGGGCACTGAATGAATACTTAACTGAGTTTGACAGGGACGTCGACGCAGCCTCCAACAACCCAGGGAAACAAATGTAGGGAAAGCAGCCTTTTATAACAGCATGATGCAATAGAGACCACATATTATATATAACATCAAGACACTTGCTCTGCTTCTCCTTTCTGTCTTATTTCTAGCTTTGAGAAGATGGTCAGTGGGATGTACCTGGGGGAATTAGTAAGGTTAGTTGTGTTAAAGATGGCTAAAGTTGGACTGCTGTTCGATGGGTTTGTGTCAGAAGCCTTGAGGACCAAAGGGAGGATAACCACAGCGAATGTGGCAGCCATGGAGGAGTAAGTTTCCTCTGTTTTCCAGTATCACACTGGCTTTGTTTCTGAGCAGTAATTGTATTTTAATATCTATCTGTCAGGTATAAAACTGGTTTGAAGAACACCAGAGACATTCTCACTGGGCTGGGCTTGACCCCATCACAGGACGACTGCATCGCCGTCCAACACGTCAGCACCATAGTGTCCTTCAGGTCCTCCAATCTGGTGGCTGCATGTCTGTCTGCCATCCTGACCCGAATAAGGAAAAACAGGAGTTTGAGGACATTAACCATCACCGTCGGTGTAGATGGAACTGTGTACAAGACGCACCCACAGTAGGTTTATATTCACTAAAATGGTCAATACACCACACATGCAAACAAGGAAAAGGGTGATTCTTGGGTAGTTGGTTTCATGGCAGTAGAGGAATCAACTAAAAAGTACTGCACTTAAGTACATATTTGAGGTACTTGTACTTTAATTGAGTCTTACTTTTACTTAGTCATCTTAGTAGTGAAAACCATGTTTAAGTAAATGTGTCCATTTAGATAACCTGAAGGATTAATTTGTACTTAATGGTCTAAGAAAATTATGTTCCTTTGAAAGCCAAATTATATTTATTTATTTATTTATTTATGTATTATTTTTTAAAACCTGGGATTAGTTTAAAAGTACACTTGTCTGTCTCAGCCCATGAAAAGTTGACTTTTTAGGAACATGCCATTCTCACGGGACCGCAACCCTACAATCATATGATATAAAACATGATGCATTGTGGTAGACTGAACCTCACAACAGCTTTAAAGGTGGTTTGATGGTGCCGGTTATAAACATATACATCATTTAAAACATACAGATTAAGGCAGCAGTAAAATGAATCCAAAAACAACTTTTAATAATCAGACACTGACAGAAACGATTTTACTGTACAATGACTGTCTACTGTCTATATTTTGCTGATAATACTTGGACTTTTAAGGTTCTTAAGCAATAATATTTCCCTCATATTATTGTCACAGTGTGATATTAGAAGTATCTGAATCCCTCTTTCACCTGTCTTAGCTGGGAAACATAGATGTAATGAATTAAATAATAATTAACTTTCCTTATGTTCACATTGTAATTCTACACATACATTGTTATGGTCTCCAAAAATACATCTTTCTATGATTTTTGTTAATATGTTTAAAAAGTGACCTTTTCCAGAAGTTTGTTGAGTAAGGCTGAGCAGATCCAGTTGCAGTACCCACAGATCACCATTAGACGTGGCTAAAGGTTCATGCTCCTCTCTGTCAGGTATCCTAAACGTCTCCATAAGGTGGTGCGCAGGTTACTTCCTGAGAGCCATGTCAGATTTGTCCTGTCAGACAGTGGCAGCAGTAAAGGAGCTGCTCTGGTGGCAGCAGTGGCTCAACGACTCTCATCACGGAGGAAGCAGGTGAAGTTTAGTTTGAGTGTGTACTTCAGTGTGTCCTCACCCATGCAAACATTATCATCATTAACCCCATCGGTACTGATTGGACACACTCTGCTTTTATTACAGGTAGATGAGACACTGTCTCCTTTTCAAATGAGCCAAGAGCAGCTGCATTTGGTTAAATCCAGGATGAGAGCAGATCTAGAGGCAGGACTGAGGAGTAAAAACCCCTCTACCATCAAGATGCTTCCCTCCTTTGTGTACCAGACTCCTGATGGAACAGGTTAGAAGAGTTCCATTGTTTTTGGTTCGGTTTGTTTGTTTCTGTGTTTGTTTGTTTGATTGTTAATACTCTAACAGCAAAACTATTACTTGAATTCATACCAAATTGGGTTTATAGATTGCCAGTGACCCAGAATAAATGTCATTACATTTTGGGAAAGGTAGGTCAAAGTTTTAATTTTTTTATGAATTTTTTTAATTTTTATTTTTTTTCCCCCATTTACTTATAGTAGGTGAAATTTTAAACGTCTGTAGCAGCACAACTATTGGTTGAATTCATACCAAACTGGGTTTATAGATTGCCAGTGACCCAGAATACATGTCATTACATTTTGGGAAAAAGTAGGTCAAAGTTAAAATTTTTATGAATTTTTTAAATGTTTTTTTTTTCTCCCATTTACTCATAATGGGTGAAATTTCAAAGGTCTATGAAAACATCAATTTTGTTTTGATTTACTTTAAACTTGGCACATATATAGAGGCAACTGATGTGCTGACATCACCATATGCATAGACATGATGACATCAGCTGGATCCATGCCAATATAAGCTACAATACGAGGGGCGGGGTTTGTTGTGCCTGGCACCACATGTTCTTATTTCTGCTTCTGTCCATGTTAAAATAGATGTACATATGTAGCTCCAGTAGTACAGGCACAAGAACACTGATGATTCACTATGAATAATCTAACAATGTCATATATAATATATCAGTCAGATGAAGCAAACCAGACCAATGCTAACTTCAATATTTTAACCACTTTTTGCGGCTAATATTAATGTACGTGTACATACTAGGATGTTCATGTAGGACTTTTACTTTTACTTGTAGTGGACTATTTTTTTCATTGTTTCATTAGTACTAGTACTGGATACTTAAACCATTCATTTTTAAGATTCACTGGACATATACTTCACACAGACACTGAAGAGAAAAAAAAACACTTAAAGCTTGTTACGTCAAGCTTTAAGTGGTACATTTACCACAGTCTGACATATACATGGCTATAAATGAACTGGTACGAAATGAATTCAAGTGAGTCACTTTTATCAAAAAGCTGTACTATCTTTTTTCAAGAGCAGGGAAAATACCTTGCCTTGGATCTGGGAGGAACAAACTTCAGAGCTTTGCTGGTGAACTTCAAGAAAGGTCTGCAGCAGAATACACGGCTGTACCATAAGATCTACACGGTTCCAATGGAGATAATGCAGGGAACTGGAGAAGAGGTAGGACACTCATGCATACAGCTCTGGAAAAAAATAAGAGACCCCTGCAAAGTTATCACTTTCTCTGATTTTACCATTTATAGGTATGTGTTTGAGTAAAATGAACATTTTTGTTTTGTTCTCTAAACTACCGACAACATTTCTCCCAAATTCCAAATATAAATATTGTTATTTAGAGCATGTATTTGCAGAACACGACACATGGTCAAAATAAGAAACAGATCTGGTGTTTTCAGACTCAAATGATGCAAAGAAAACCAGTTTATATTAATTTCTAATTAACACAGTACTAATGTTGTAACTTGGTGAAAGTTCAGACATCAATATTTGGTGGCATAATCCTGATTTTCAGTGACAGCTCCTGGCATAGAAATTCTAGAAGCTCATCAATGTTCCATGGCTTGTGACCATCCATGTTCCTCCAGATGTTTTCAAAGTGGGTTCAGGTCTGGACATTGGGCTGGCCATGACAGGATCTGCGTCTGGTGGTCTGTCATCCACACCTTTATGAACCTAGCTGAGTTCAGGAGCATTGTCCTGATAGAAGAACCAGTCCTCAGAGTTTGGGTGCATTGGCAGAGCAGAAGTCCAGTAGTTTTCAATAGTTATTTTTGGATTCCATTTACTTTTGCTAATAGCACTGTTTTTGCCTATTGTAAGAAAATGGTGATGGCCACAGTAGTGGTGTTTACACTTCTCCTTCTTAAATAAGACATGGATCAGGTATTTATTCAGTAGAATAAGGTGTTTTTGTGTTGGAATTCAACAGACACAGGATTGGAATGGCTATCATACATGCACACATGATGATTTCAGAGGAAATTGCAGTGGTCTCTCATTTTTTTTCCAGAGCTGTATATAATGTGAATTAGAGCCTGACCGATATGGAATTTTTGGGGTCGATACTGATATTGGGGGCTAAAAAAAGCTGATATTAGCTGATATCTGATGTATTGGCTGACAACCGATATGGCTGATATATAAAATAAGAACATTGATATACACTGCATACATACTGTACATGAACACAAATTCTTATAATACCCAAAATATGATTCAAGACAAAGAAACAGAACACTTCTAAATCAAAATAAGGACCTTTAATTAGTAACAGTCAACATAAGGACTGTAAACCCACTGGTAAATTAGAAAAAGCAAACTGTAAACCCATTGATAAATAAGAAAAGTCAAACTGTAAATACACTGATATATAAGAAAAGTCAAACTGTAAACACGCTGATAAATAAGAAAAGTCAAACTGTAAATACATTGATATATAAGAAAAGTCAAACTGTAAACACGCTGATAAATAAGAAAAGTCAAACTGTAAACACGCTGATAAATAAG
>JAPQRP010000019.1:42257421-42270288 GCA_037367295.1 Apogon hyalosoma
TGATATATAAGAAAAGTCAAACTGTAAACACGCTGATAAATAAGAAAAGTCAAACTGTAAACACGCTGATAAATAAGAAAAGTCAAACTGTAAATACACTGATATATAAGAAAAGTCAAACTGAAAACACACTGAGAACTTTAAAACGCTGTATAATAGTCTTATATTAGGTAATGGTGGACTTGGGAATTAACAGTTATCTTTGTATTTTTCACAGCGATGCAACTTACATGTCGTTAAAATGTTGTAATACGCGCTCTAAAACTTGCATGAAAAAAACTACAATGCTCTCCTTGACCTCTCTCAACAGTGTGTTTCCTTAACAATGTAATTGTCACGGGGCACTAAAGCGTAGTGTTGTTTTACAAAGTCACAGCTTACCATGGAGTAAAAAAATGCAGTTTCTCTCGTCTTTGTCCTCTCCTCTGATGCAGCCGAAAGAGTATGAGTGGGCGGTGCCGCTCTTCGCTGGTTTGTGTGTGAGGGGGAGGGGCCAAGCACTCGGGCAGAGGGCAGCACAGACACATAGGAGCAGAACAACAGAATCTTTGTGCAGCAATAAAGTTAATACATCGGTTACATATTGACCGATGTTGATTATTTGGTGATAAACTATAATTGGCCTGGGCTCTAATGTGAATATCTTGTCTAATGAATTGTATCTCTATAATTGTGAAAACGTCTGTTTTATCCAGTTAATTTAATGCACACTGACTGAAAGAAGAAAAAAACAGTGAAGGGTGTCACATCTCTATATTTCATTCTGTGAAAATATCCTTCATCGTTGAAAGAAAATTAAAACTACTTTAGAGGAAACTACCTGAATAGTGACTCACAGAGAAGCATAAACCCATTAGATTTTGCCCTTTAAATATCAGTATGAATACATGAAAAACACAAAATATGAGACATTTTCCATATAATACATGATGGAGGGATATGGCTCTGTTTTATATTAGAGGCTTGGACATGTCAAAGATTAACAATAATACTGATTTAATTGCATTAGTTTTTGTGCAATGCAGGACCCTTGTGGCAAAAAATACCTCACTGATTTATACTGAAACCACATTTTTTAATCTCACATAAAAAAATGCTATTGTTTTGTCGACTACAGGGCAAGGGAGAGTGTTAAGGTGTAGTTATGTCAAACCAAGACATGTTACTTTAAAGCTGAGAATATTTATATGTTCAGTAAAAATGTTCAGTGTTTTAATCTGATGAAAAGCATAAACCTGCTTTAATAGTTCTGACCTCATATGGAGAGCACTGACGTAGTGGACCTCTTACTATTATAGTTGAAGACTCCTGATCTAGTATGAAAAATGTCATAATGATAATGTTTTTGACCACATTGCCTGGACTATTTCATCTTTAACATGTTAGAGCTGTCAGGTGAAAGTGGCCACATGACATCTTTGTGGTTTCCACTTAGAAAAAAGCCACAGATCCAAACCGTTTTATGAATCGAGGAGGAAATCTGCTGAAGGAAGAAAAACAGAGGACAGAGCTGCACAAAAACCTGCCCAAGGTAACAAACGCAGAAGCACGTTTATCAGGCTGGAAATGTAGCTTGAAGTGCATTCATCAAACTAATAGCTGTGTGGTTTCAGCTGGAGAAGAAACTGAAAGCCCAGATAGAATCATGGGAAGTGGAGCAAGGCCGAGAGTTTCTGGTGAATGGAGTGAAGTTCCTGCAGTACGTGGAGGAGCAGGTGGAGCTGCACCAACTGGAGAAGGAGAACCAGAAACTGGAGAGGGTAAACTCACTTAATCATCACACTGTGTTTACCTGTGATGTCAGTCTGAAATGTCCTGACGATTGCTTTTAATTAAATCACAGCAACTGAAAAAAAGCAAACAGATGGAGGAGGACATGATGTATGGGACGACAGTTCGAACGCCGACCAAACGCAGGTTCATCGGAACGCCGGGGTCATGCAAGCCACGAAAAATGGTAAAATGAACCCTGAAATAATGTTAATAATATTCAGAATCATAATGTTTTACATAATAAAAAAATATTTGCAGATATCCATCATTTTTATATTTCAAACAATTTTTATTGTGTTTTCAGAAAAATACAAAAGAGAAAAGAAAATCAGTAGGGTTAGGCAGTTACATTGAACATAATCATACACACACACACACACACACACAAAAAGCAACAGTTTGTGAACTTAACTTGAATTAAGCAAAAAAGAAACTGCCAAAGGAACAAGTGAAAATTATCTTGGTAAGATTTCTTGAAATAAGATTTTCCAGATCTATTGTCTATAAATCAGTTCTTATATCTCACTGAAAAGTTCCTCTTTAGGTGATTCTGTCTGATTTTACGTGTGATGAGATATTTGGACTAGAAATGAGAAAAATACACTTGGTAAGATTTGCATTTTGCAGTGAGAAATCAGATGGCCATGGCGTACCAGTGTCAGTACCTTAAAGGTTCTCCAACTGTATTAATCTCAGAGGTGATGACATGAACTAGCACCATTTCTAACCTCAGCATCATGTGAAACACTACAGTTGTAGTTGAGCCTTCATGATAAGTTGGTGATGTGGCCGTTATCATCACGGATGATGGCAGCAGATACAGTTGAAAACTTGGTGATTAGTTTCTGTCAGCACCAACAACACTCATGTAAATGAGCTCATGCAAATGTTCCACAAAATCTTCTCAGGAGGTTCAGTGACTCTTTTCTTTACCTCCCTCTCTCCTCTGTGTTTGTTTCAGATGAACGCCACCTCCAGTGCAACCAGCACCTCCAACAGCACTGTGCGCTCAGGGATCGGAGGAGTTGTGTGCCGCTCACCTGTGGCCCGACCTCCACTGTCCACCAGCAAGGTGAGCTCATCAAGGACAAAAGAAGAATATGAGTGAAACACCCTGGACTCAGACCAAGGCTGGAGCTTTACACTGATACTGAAACTAGGACAGTGGATACAGTGGATGGAGACTGGATCAGGCTGCTTTACCCTGTACACACAACTAAATTATGTCAATGTCAAGTTTAATATTGTTTCATCTAGATGACACCAGCATTGTTGGTGTTTTGAAACGTTTTTTTTTTTTTTTTTTGGAGAACAGGTTCCAGAGCTGAAAAATCTCACAACATTCCCTTGCGTTGCCATATGGAAAAGTGCAACACCACTTTATGGAAACAATGACACCATAGTACCAAATGTCCAGAAGAAGACTCCAGATGGAACCTCATGTGCATGCTCACTGCATTCTTCTGTGACTTTAGTATATCCTGCCATAGGCTCTGTCTGTGTTTGTGTACAGCACCACATATAGGTGTGGCATATGTATTACACTGTTTTAACCAGGTTTTCCCGTTTCCACCTGGACAGAGATATTTCTTGAAACAACACGAGTATGGACACGAAACTTTTAGAATCCACAAAAGAAAAACCCTACGAGCGTTGTCATCTGGACATAGCCTTAGGCTAAGACTATGTCCAGTCCACTTCAGACTGAGACCAGGGCACATTGGAATGAGACCAGACTGCTTTAGACTGGGACCAGAATTCAGACTGCAGGAAGACTGTGTTCACGTTGTATGTCCTCATGTCCTTTGTTGTGTTCAGGCCCCCTCAGTGAGGACCCCTGCTCGTGGTAAACCTCCTCAGCTGCTGCCTCTCCCCCGGCTTCATGGAGGAGAACTGAAGGAGAACGAGGCTCAACTGAAGGCATGCAGAGTCAGTCCACAGAGACACTGCAGCATCACATCTGTGGCCAGCACATACTCTGAGTTTGTGGTAAATCACATGTCTGTTCCTTTATATTCTAGAGGGACTTAATGAACCCTGAGTCTGTTTAGTCCAGGTGTGTTTGAAGCTCTGTGTGAGGCTCTAATACTGTCAATTGTGAATCACACACTGCTTATCAAATACCGTCAATACAATCTGTCTCAAACATTACTGATAGATAGAAATCCATCTCAATATAGTGTGTTTGGTTTTATGCGATCTATGAAGTTAATTTTGTGTCTTTATTATCCAAGCAAAGGGGAAAAAGACAAACAAAAAATATAGTTTTGAAACATAAAATCAAGATTTGAAAACAAACCGTGTTCAAGTGGGCTGGAGGACCAGACACACTGTCCTACACTGTCAATCCGAAGCAAGCTACCAATAGAAATCCACCCCTTCTGCTCATGTAGATCCCACCCATCGCATTCAGTTGAACTTAAAGCCCAACTATTATACTTTTTTCACTCTATATAACCTCAAATATGGTGAAAAAAAAATGGTCCAGTAATTTTTTTGTTGGCCCCCTCTAACCATAAACACGCATTAAAACGAGCTGTTGCAATTCTTGCCAGGAATCTATGTCAATGACCCTTTTGCTCCCACCCCAAACCCTGTCAATCACTCCAAGTTCTCCTCCTCCTGTCAATCCCCCTTCCCCCAAATCACCACCGCCCCAACATCATCATCATTGCGAGATCACTATACCTTCAAATGAGCGTAAACAGTGTATTGGCGTGTTCTATGGCATGCCAGTCCAGTTACAGTAGCTACTATTACAAGATGAAGTCAAGTTCATGGGCGAGCTGTTCCGGATGCACAGAGGAACATTCAACTCTAAACTGAACTCCTGCAGTAGAGCCTGTACATGAGAGGTGGATTGATTTACTATGGCAATGTTCCAGAGCAAGTCGGAAAAAAATGATATATTTGTGCAACAACTTCTCCAGCGATTGTTTGACAAACTTAGGTCAGTTCACGGCAGGTTCTGCCTAAAAACTGAGTCTTGTGTCTGGAGCTGTACCCACCATCCCACAAAAACTGAATGAAAATGGAAGTCAAATGTATGTTTGCTTTCTTTGATAGATTGATGTACAAACCAGTACTATAAATTTGAAGAGGAAAATGCACCGCTTCAATAACTCTGATGGAGCTAAAAGCGGTCGAATGAAATCACCTGATGTTATCATCAACTTCTAAACCAACTCAATGCAGATGCAGACTTATTCAAATAATATTTAGACAGTGATATCTGTCAGCGGTGATGTGGTTCCACATTTTATGGTCACAGTTTCTCTATGCTGTTGTCCTGCTCTCTGATCCCACTTTATTTTCTTTAAACAATGGCAGCTAATGATTTTAGACTGTGGTTTAGCTCTACAGCAGCTAAAGTTGTGTCTGGAGTTAGCCAGGTTCTGTCCATGTTTGGAATTACAGTAAAATTTGCCTCCACTCGGAGGGAGGAATACATGTTTGAATTCACTCAGTATGATCATGTTATTACATGATTCTGTTTGCTATCATGTCAGCGCCTTTCAAGTGCCCGTGATTTTAGTACACTAGTTTGTTGCTAATGTGGTTAACACGGTCATTCTCAAAGTGTGCCTTCCAGCAGTAGTCACATTGATGGCAAACCTGGTAAGTTGCTCTGACAACGTCAAACTAATCACGCAATTGGCTGGCTGGGATGTCAATCATTGATTCATGAATATTCATGTTCTGGGGTCCAAAAATGATGCATTCTGTAAACAGAGTAAGTTAGGTGTGTCTATTCTAATTCCTTGAGGTTTTTGGAACATACTCAGTTGCACAGAGTAACTTTAGATAATAAAGAACCATTTTAAATTGGATAAAAAAGGAATAATAGTTGGGCTTTAAAAGCAAAAGTTTTTGCTTCACAAAAGATTTTGACACGCAAAACTTTTGTACTTGCAAATAATTTTGACCTGGAAGTAAGTACCACTTGAACTTGCAAGCAAAACTCTTTGATTTGTAAAAGATTTAGAGGTGCAAAACCTTTGGACTTGCAAACAAAACCTTTAAAATGACAAAATATTTTGGCCTGCAAGCAGAGGTTTCAGATTTGAAATGAAAGAAAATGAGAACAATCGATTTTGTTAAGCTTAAAAATTTTTCAACCTTCATTTATGTTTTTAAATCTCGATTTTGTGTTTCAAAACTATATTTTTTGTTTGCCTTTTCCCCATTTGCTTGCATAATAAAGACACAAAATTATCTCCATACCGATCAAAGAACAGCACACTGCATGTTTCATTAACGTAAACCAAGAACCAGCACAGTTCAGTTCATCTCCTTTTTTACTAGTTTCTGAAACTTTCAATCAGAAAAATATAGCATTGTAGTCATGTGACAATATCTATCCATACAGACATTTTAATGGATGACATGAGCAATGATAATGATTCTTACTATGGTCTCAGCTAAATATGAGTCTTCTGCCTATGTACTGAACCAAACATAAATGGCTCCAGTAAACACTCAGGAGACCTTGTTGCATTTCTTCATTCTTCAGAGCTTTTACTGATGTACCATTTGTCTTTTGTAAAAAGATTCATAGTTTATTTTATAAAAACTTTTGTGCCATTTCAAGGGCAGTAGATGCAGGAATTGACAGAGATGCGGCACATTGGACATTTCTGTCTGAATACTTAGAGGACATCCCTGTACCTTTAGCCCAATAAAAGTGACTTGCTGCTTATGCTATATGACCTCTAGATGGTAGTATTTACCACAAAACAGACTAAGAATTAATGTATTACTGTTCAGGCACCTTTACTAAATTAATGGCTCTGCAAATGACAATGAACTGTCAAATAACAAACGTATATAATACAAAATACATATATGGACTGTGGCAGGCTTTATTAAACATTAAACGTATCCTTTTAGTTGTGGAGGTTTCAGATGATGTTTATCATGGTAACATTTTTATGGCCCAGCTCTAACATGAGAACAAATTTCCATGTAAACTTTGAAAGTGTATATTTTACCTACTTTACTCTATCTTTATCAAGTGTTTGACTTATTATTCACAATTACATTAAAAAAATTACAATTCTATCTATCTATCTATCTATCTATCTATCTATCTAAACAGTTGTCTTGACTGGAAACTGCATAATGCAACAGTTTTTTCAGACACATTTTTAAAAATATTTGTATTTATTTATTTTTAATGGAATGTGCTTTATAGTGGACAGCAGTCAGTACATAAAGTAAGTAAGTAAAACTGTGATACTTTTGTCCACTACAGAGGACAAAAATGTATTTCTGGGTTTCAGGAGGATATGACCTGAGTTCTAAGTAAAATTTCCAGATGAACTGAATCTCTTAATGGAGAGTCCAGATTAAACAAATGAGATCAGAATGACTCTAGGGGGGAAATGATTGACTGATGAGGGTGTTTGTAGAAAGGTTGAATGTAACTCTATGGGAGGATGGACAGGATTAGGGACAAGCGCATCAGAGGGACGGTTCAAGGTCAGTGTTTTGGGGACAAAATGTGAATATAGTGAATATATCGGTAGAAGGATGGTGAAGATGGAGCTACTAGTTAAGAGGCTAAAAGGAAGACCAGAGCAGATGAATGGATGTGATGGAGGAGGACATGCAGGGTCAGATGGAAGCAGATGATTGGCTGAATGGAGCAGCTGACAGCGGTAGATGGAATAGTTGTTTAATATAATAGAGACGGCTTCGCTTTATCAATTCAAAAACACTTTATTTGTCCCCAGGGGCAAGTTAAGAAAAAACTTACTTTTTCGATCTTAAATTCTTGTTCCTTGGTCTAAACGTATTTGAGGCTTAAATATAACCAAACTGGGGCTGAGATTTCTATTACATATAGCCAGATACCTTCTGTACTTATTTATGTGTCCCTGTTTTTTTTGGGGTTTTTTTGTT
This sequence comes from Apogon hyalosoma, assembly GCA_037367295.1. Lineage (NCBI taxonomy): Eukaryota > Metazoa > Chordata > Actinopteri > Kurtiformes > Apogonidae > Apogon > Apogon hyalosoma. The sequence goes on from JAPQRP010000019.1 coordinate 42,265,099, forward strand.
CCACAGCGAGATCTGTCCGAAGCCTCCAACGCCAAGGTCCAGCGCAGCGTCCTGAACTCCACCAACATGTGATCCTCAGATTCCAGTGAACTGATCGCTGCCATCAACCTTTAAAGAGGAACTATGCGAGATTTTACTGTTTTGGCTCTTCTTGGTTGTTTTTGTATCATTTTTCTCTATGGAGCTCCCCCTACAGTTTGGAAGTACTGTGGTAAAACCCACCCCCTCCCACCATGTGCATTTATTTTCAGTGAAGGTAATAGTAAAAACACACTCCTGAGGCAGACAAAGGGTGAACCAGTAAACGAAACAAACACACATCTACGGGACACAAACAAACGTGATTACTGTGCGGACACTCTCCTGGGGGGTGCAAGAACATGGGCGGGTTGCGAGTGATATTGTTGTGGTGCATTAGGCAACTACTGTTGTACATCACAGCATTATAAGTCACTCGGCACATAAATCACTCTGGGGTGGGGGTGGGTGTGTTGGGGGGGTGCATATCGTCCGGCACATTGCCATTCCTCCGTCCTCTGACCACACCGACCTCTTTCTTTTTGCAGCTCTGCCATGGTAAACACCTGTGAAATTAAGGTGTGGCTAGCTTCTGTTTATATTTAGGGGGCGGGGCCTGGGTGGGGGCGTGTTTGTATTGTAGTGATGTGCACTGGGACAGTGTCAGAGAAATGGCAAGTGGCATATTCGACCGTAGAGATGCTAGTGGGAAGGAGGACAGCATCCATTCAACCCCTACCAAGACACTGAGCCATCACTAGTACTGCCAAGATGGTTAATTGAAGCTATACTGTACGATGTGGTATTTTTACACTTTTCTTTGATAATCTTAAAATGCTCCTAATAAGCGTGTGGTAAACTAAAATGTAAAAGAAATCCAACAGGTTTTGAAACTCAAAAATGTTTAATTCTCATATATTTCTGATAAAAGTCTGACCAATCATTTTCCTCAGTCCAAATAGAATAATTGGCCGAGCCTCCTGTCAGTCATCTGTCACCCAGTCCCACATCACGTACCGCTGCCTCTGAATCTGATGTTTCACTCACGCTGCTCCTCTTGTCTAGGGCTGTGAATTGATAGGACTCAAATGCCCTGTGTCGAAGAGAAAAAAAGGATTTAATAACAGAAACAACAACCAAGGGGAACAAACAGAAAAACCCAGTTGCAGCGGTCAGATTCCGGTGAAAGAAGGATGGAGATAAAGTCCATGAGTCTGGTGTCCTGGACTCTGTAGACAGGTCTGCACAAAACTCAATTTTTACTACCGCGCGGACTCCACGTACACATACGTGGTGTCATACAACACAGGATGATGCAGGATGATAGATGTATGGACTAACAAACCTCAGATGTGCACAGACAGTGTGCACGACTCTGTGGGGCTTTGATTATAGGTGATGAGGTGCAGTGAACACAATGATCCAGCGATGCATGAACCCTTAAATCCAGGTTCTCCTAATGATAAAGGAGCAGCAGGTGGATGATGGTGTGTCAGATTGCTAAGGGAGGGGTCTGTGAGCAGACTGTGAAACCGCCGCCTTTACTTCCACTTCCCACCACATGCGTCAGGTGAGGAAGAGAGCATCGAGCTCAGGCAGGGGGAAGTGGGCTGGGCTTTGGAGGGAGGCGGGTTCATGTTCAAATTTTTACAAAGTGCTGTATGATGTGGCAGATTGGTAGGTATAGCTTTAAGGTAAAAATCTGACATAGTTCCACTTTACGCTCTACCTGCTTCCATTCCATGTACATGATGGTTTCAATAATAAGGCTATAATAATATTTACCGTTAACGCTTCAGTCTCCTGTGTATCAAACTAAACTGACACTACTCTGAGGTCTAGTCGATCTGTTCCTACATATTATTATTTTTAAAATATTATGCAACGTGGACTCAAAAGGTCAACTGTATTAATGTATAAATATGTATTTTTGCACACTTTATAAAATTTGTCACAGCACAGTCACTCTTCATAGATTTATACATATTTATGTTTTTGTTTTTTGAGGAAAGATGTTGAGTTGTTGTTTTTATTGTTAATATAGAAACCTATGACAGCTGGATGAGTATCAGTCGTGTGTTGAACAGTTTTAAGATGAAAAAGATCATAAACACATGATATTGTTTTGTATATGAATGTGTTATGGATCTTTGTTCAGAGACTTCTTTATTTGGTGACACTGATACTTTGGTGGTTTGGATGTGAATAAAGCTGAGTTAGTTGATTGAATAAAATATGTCTGTTTCACCACCTCTGGCAAATGTTGTGGAAAGACCTAGAGGTTAATTCTCACTTCAGTCAGAAATGATCTTCATTTACTGACTTCACTGCCAGAAGAATAAAGTAAAACACTGATTATTTTGTGGTTTTCAGAATAAACTGATCAGGGTAAAAAAGAAGTTAGATACACTTACACTCACTTGCTTTAGTTTGGGAGGCGCCTGAACTATATGGTGCAAAAGAATGAAACCTTTTTAAATAAAATGCTAATTAACATTTTTAAAATGTTTGATGCCATGAAGCATTAATGTGACCTTTTTCACTGCATATAGATCAAAGCTTTGGTTATAAAACCTGGAAGACTAAAGTAAAACAACTAATATTTTCTCAAAATAAAAAGTAGAACTACTTCAGCGTCAAAAAAAAAAATTAAACTGAAATGAAAATGTGTAAACTCTTTCATCAGATTCCTTAGTTTAAAGAACTAAACCTGTCTGAGCTACAGCAAATATCTCAGTTATGTAATTTAGTCAAGAGTACATGTAAAGTAAATGAGTAAGTGCCTGTCTGGTTTTTGAAGTCAAATGTGATCGAATCAATAGTAAAAGAAAGTAAATGAACGTTAGGGTTTAAAAATAAACCCTTAGTTACTAAAAGATAAAGGAATGGCCCCATTTCCTTTTTACACAATAAGCACCAATGGACTGACTGAGGGGATTAGGAAACTGGTTTTTCCTTTTTTCTTAAGAATTATTCTGAAAAAGAAGAACTGAACAATGGCTTGAGATACTGTATGTTGAAAAATTAAGGATTAGATTAGATAGAACTTTACTGATCCTTTGGGCAGAACCCTCAGGAAATTGAGGTTCCAAAAGCAGCACAAACACTGACTATACTCACAAGAAAATAACAAAACAATAACTGTAAAAAACAGTCGTGAAAATTGAAACTGATCAAAGTATTAGAAGAAACAAGTGGCAAAGTAGCAATAATAATTATAATAAGGAGCTTAGTATGTTATAATATTATAGTATGCACAACATATCGATATATATATATATATATATATATATATATAAAAACATATATGTATAGTTTAATAATCACAGAATAAAAGATATAATAAAGTGATGTCAGTAATAGTAGTCATAACAATGATATGCAAGGAATATAAGTAGCAATCAATCAATCATTTATAAAGCACTTTTCATACAGTGAAAATGTAGCACAAAGAGCTTTATAAATTCAAATCAGTACACCCCCAACTGACACACACGTAAGTGATAATAAGTATTAGTGATATTTTAAGTAAAACATGTAGTGAGAACTTCTAATGGGACTAATATAAGGAATATTAGTGGTATTTTGTCATAATTATTTATTTATTCTTCATTGGACTTGAGTTGGAAGAAAAGGACCAACCTCACTGTGGGACACGTCACTAGAGCTGAGACACAGAGGGAACATCTGTGTGAGTAATGTCCCTGATCAAAACCACAGGTACATTTGGTCTCTGATCAACAGCAGGAGAGTGTTCTCCTGCTGCTAAAAAAGAGGGAAGTTAAATAAAAATGATGGCTGAACTTATCCATTTTGATTAAATATAAATGTCACATGTTGCATTTCATAGCATTATATCAGCAAAAACAAGCACTGGATCATCCAAATGAAGGTGAATAATGAACGAAATGAAGAAAAATAACTGGAAATGAAATGCAATGAGCAAAATATTCAGCATGTAAACAGAAAAAAAAAACCAAATAATGAACAAGTGTCTAAAATAATCAACACGATGAATAAAAGTTCCATGAAAATGTGCTTCATGTTTTAAAGTAAATGATCTGATGAACTCATGACCTCTGACCTGAATCTAAAAGAGGGACATTTGTCTCCACAGCTGGGACAGAGTGGATTCCAGTCCAGTTACAGTTACATTTACAGATACAGTTACAGTTACATTTACAGATACAGTTACATTTACGTTACAGATACAGTTACATTTACAAATAGTTACATTTACAGATACATTTACAGTTACAGATACAGTTACATTTACAAATACAGTTACATTTACAGATACAGTTACATTTACAGTTACAGATACAGTTACATTTACAGATACAGTTACATTTACAGTTACAGATACATTTACAGTTACAGATACAGACACAACCGGGCACAAGGGGGCGGTAAAGCACCGACAAACCGAACAGAAGAAGACGGAACCGGAACTCCCAGTGATGTGAGCAGGGACATGCAGAAGGGCGACCCTGCATCTGAGACCGGCTCTGGCGGTGGAACCGGAACCATGTCGGCCGTGGCCCGGCTGCTGTTCTACCCCACTCTGGCCTATAACGTCCTCATGGAGAAGCTGAGCTCCCGCCGCTGGTTCGACCGGGTGGATGACACGGTTGTGCTGGGGGCGCTGCCCTTCCGGTCCGGCACCGAACAGGTCCGTATGTTTGGGTCTGAGTCCTGCATGAGCCGCAGAACTGGAACCAGGGTCAGGATCAGATGGGTGGTTTTTTCAGTTTCTCTAAATGACTCAGATGTTTCCCAGGGTTTGTGTGAGTGCAGCTGCTCTCCCAGTCCTCCCAGTCCTCCACATGAATACCGCTGAATATGACCCATAAAGACCCAGTGCTGCTTTTATGGAAGCTCCCAAATGATTTATTTTTAATCTCTATTTAACCTTTCTTCGCTATTTATTATAATATTTTTCTCTGTATTTTGCTTTTTTTTTAGTGAAAATCCTGTATTTTCTTATATTTAATTAACTGATCATTAAAGTTGCGTGTTATTATATCAGGAACAAAGAAAACTGTAGAAAAGGTGACTTTTTCAGACCAGTCTCTCCTTATCTGAACATAAACCCAGTGTGTCCATCCACTGTCACTGATCCAACTCCACAGGTTTTACTGGGGAATCAATGTTGTAGAAGATGACGGTGTT
>JAPQRP010000019.1:42270388-42288925 GCA_037367295.1 Apogon hyalosoma
CAGGTGTTTATTAGTAGAATAAGATGTGCTTGTGTTGGAATTCAACAGACACAGGAATGGAATGGCTGTCATACATGTAGACATGCTGATTTCAGAGGAAATTGCACTGGTCTCTTAATTTTTTCCAGAGCTATATAATAATGTTTTAATAATACAATGCGATTTAAAGACTATATAATAAAGTGGTGCAAGCAGATGGAGAAGAAGATGATGTCCTCCAGGGAACTAGAATGTAATAATCCTCCTGTATGGCTCATGACTCTGTATTTACACATGCATCCCTCACTCTTCATCTACAATTAATGTTTTTTTTCTCTGTGTCTGTTTGTAGTTGTTTGATCATTTAGCACAATGTGTTAGTGACTTCCTGGACTACATGGGGATGAAGAACGCTCATCTACCTGCAGGCTTCACATTTTCTTTCCCTTGTGAGCAAACAGCCATTGACACGGTGAGAAGAGACACCCCACTGACCTATATCTGTTATGATTATAAACACAGAAAACCAAGACAATAAACACCAAAAGAAGTAAAAGCCTCATTCTTTAGAATCTTTAGAAACCTTTTTGTTTTGCAGGGCACCTTGTTGACCTGGACCAAAGGGTTCAAGGCCACAGACTGTGAAGGACATGATGTGGTGAACATGCTCAGGGAGGCCATTAAGAGACGCAACGTGAGTCACATTTACGGTGATGACTGTAAATATTGACTGGTGTGGGTTTTTCAGTTGATGAATATTATTATGAAGGTGGGGCAGGTGATGGCTGATTTATTATTCCATGACACCGTGTTATTTTTTTGTTTATTTGAGTCGATCTCTTTTGTGTTCTATCTGCAGTGCACTTTATATATTTACACGTATTAACAAATCCAACTTTTAACTAAATAAAACTCACGTAATCAAAAAGGCAATGACTGAAAAACACATATAAAAGTTCAAATGTATGTATCATCAGAATTTATTAGCAGAGAAAAGGTGAAGTTTTACTGATATGTAGATTTTTTTTATGTCCTGGACTTGTGGTGAACTAGTATTAACCCTTTATCAGGCAAGTGACTATTTTTGGTCATTTCCTCAAACATTAAATATGGGGCCAATCCTGTGCTTCAGTGAGGTCCAGAAGCATGTTGGGTTTTAGAAACACTAAACAGTGATTCAAGGAGATTTTATGGACGTTTTGAAGCTGCAAATAGTGAATATGAGTGATTTTTGTCAGTGTATGACCTTATAACAGTTGTTTGATTGCATGTGTTTACTTTTTAGCAAGTGCTGCTCCGATGTTTTATGGCAAGAGGAGGTAGATGACAATGTCTAATAACACACTAAGGTTGAAATTTTATATTTCAGAGTATTTCAGTGAGTGCCCTATAAAGGGTTAATCAGAAAATGGCCTTTAATCCCAATTAATAATAATAAGAAGAAGAAAAAGAAAAAGAAGAAGACATTTTATTTATAAGCCCCTTTCATGACACCCAAGGACATTGTACAGCAGAGGATAAAAAAGACAATGCATCGAATGCAAAAGAAATTAATAAATAGATTTTTTTAAAAAAGTAATTATAATACATAAAAAATGAAGAGGTGCGGTACGAGATAAAATGGGGAGTAATACTTATGGTGGGTAAGCTACTCTGAAAAGGTGAGTTTTGAGTCTGGGTCAGGGTTAGTTATAGGTGAGTTATAGACTAGTTGCAGCTTATGGAGGGACTTTTGGGGTAAACCAAATAGAAGGGCGTTGTAGTAAATACAGGAGGTTACAAGGCTGTGGACAAGAATGGAGGTGGTGTGGGGGGTGAGGGAGGGGCAGAGACGGTTGATATTATGCAAGTGAAAATATGTAGACCAGGTGTCATTATTGATGTGGGCTTTGAAAGATGATAGACCATCGAGGATGACCTTGACCAGTTTACCCATAAAGACCCAGAGCTACTTTTGTGGCAGTTCTCTCCCCATTTAACATTTCTTAAGTGATTTATCATCATATATTATAATATTATCCCCTGTATTTTGCATTTTTTCAGTGAAAATCAGGTATTTTCCTATATTTAATTCACTGATCATGTAGATTTTCATAAAAAGCTCAGATTAAAATTGAGGGTTATTATGACAGAAACAGAGACAACTGAAGAAAAAGTGACTTTTCCAGCAATATATCAATAACTGAACATAAAAACAAGTGTCTGTCATTTATCCACATTTATCCTTTGTCACTGATCCAACTCCATGGGTTTTACTGGTGAATCAATGTTGTAGAAGATGATGGTGTTTCCATGTTCACTACGGAGCCTCTGAATGTCAAAATGGGTCATATCTGATGACCATGAAAAGATGACAAACTGCATTTTACATCAGTTATTTACATGGATTGATAGGATTAGTGGAGCAACAGGTATTAAACATTTTATATCAGTAGATTCTCATGGTCACCAGTGGTTTATGGGTTAATTGTTGTATCTCAGGTCATGACTTAGTTTTACATTTAAAGAGTAAAACAGATCTAAAAAAAAAAAAAAAAGGCTTTCATCAATAATACAATAAATAGTTCTTAACATTCTAAACCTCATGTTTGTATCTACATTTACTTGGATGTTAGATTATTTACTATTGTGTGTTTATGAGAACAACTTTTACATCACATGTAGAATCAAGAGAGACCATGTTGTGTGTGTCTGTGATTATATTTGTGTGCACTCATGTATATTTCACCCCCAGGAGTTTGACTTGGACATAGCGGCAGTAGTAAACGACACGGTGGGGACCATGATGAGCTGCGCCTACGAAGACCCTGAATGTGAAGTTGGACTAATAGCTGGTGTGTATTAAAGCTTCAGATCGAGGACATTTAGCCACTGCTCTCATCTCCAGTTTTCTTCAGGAATAATAGTATATGCTTATACATATGTGCAACATTTTTTTAAAAATCATTTTTATGTAATAGAAATACCAGTGTTGTATTATTCACAGGAACGGGCACTAATGTTTGTTACATGGAGGATGTGAAGAACATTGAGAAAGCTGGGAGGAAAGAAAAGAGAGAAGGAACAGCTAAAGGAGAACATTATCAGGTAGAAAAAGTAATTTCTAAACACTTTCATGTTTGATTTCTGAGGCGTTTTTAACCCATTTATTTCACCCTTGATTTCATCAGGATGATGTGACAGAGTCAGAGAAGAGGCAGAGAGATGCAGATACACAGAGGATGTGTATAAACACAGAGTGGGGGGGTCTGGGTGACGACGGCTCTCTGAATGACATCATCACGCCTTATGACGCTGAGGTCGACCAGAACTCACTTCACCCTGGAAAACAAAGGTACAAACCAGAATGTGAAGCTGCACAGTGATGAGTGATGAGTGAGAAGACAAGAGCCACAGCTTTTCTGTGTGTGCAGGTTTGAAAAGCTGACCAGTGGGATGTATTTAGGAGAAATTGTCCGTCAAGTCCTGCTGGATTTAACCAGCGGAGGTTTACTGTTCAGAGGTCACGTCACTGAGGCTTTAAAAACACCTGGGATATTTGAAACGAAATACCTGTCGCAAATAGAGAGGTGAGTCCAGCCTTACTGTCAGATCTCATGCTTCAGTATGTAAGACTGTTTAATACTGCTTCACCAAAGTGTAAACAGGATCCAGTGGGAGATAATAATCTGATGATACATGTCATCCAATCAAACAAAGACAAGCAAATGATGCATCATGAGGAAACCTTTTTTTATTCTATTATTCTATTCTTATGGCTTCTTTTTTGTATAAAACATGCAAAACATACAATCTTTTTAGTTATGAAAAACATTAGCATACAGCACATTTATTTTTGGCAGATCATAACATTACAAATGCCTTACAAACTCAGATACACTGAGTTGAAGGATTTTAAAATGTATTATGTACAAAATTGCAAATTTTGACAGCTTCATTACACTGTTGTTGTTTTTTTGTTGTTTTTTTGTTTTGTTTTGTTTTTTCCTGTTTGTGTCTTTACAAGAACTTTGAGTTGACTTGGCCATTCTCTGGTTCCTGTATGTTTTCCCAGTACTGTGTCAAAGTCCCAGACCAACATTAGGTTTATTGGTTTAGTAAAGTTATACTGACCACATATTCGCATTTCTCAGTCTCTGTATTTAGATCCAATCTGGATAAATGTGAAGTATGTACAGAAGTAAAAATTAAAGTTTCAGGGAACAAAAACAGCTTCTATTAACCAAAGTTGCCATATGTAGTATGGCCTCCCTTTGCACCTATTATGACTTTATCCCTTTTGTTCAGACAATATGAGATTTATCGCATACATTTTCTGATGTTTTCTGCCAGGTTTCATTCAACATGTCAGCTGTTTCTGTTTGTGCTACAACTCATTTAGTTCAGTTTTTTGTGGGCTTTTTAATGCAATGCAGATATTCTCTGTATTTTCTTGTTGTATTCGAAGAAAAGAGAATAAGAAATAAATATGTATGCTCATTTCAACCCTGCCAAAACAACAAACCAATATGTGACCTCAGAGTTTTGCGCAGTATTGTCAGTCTGATGTCCTGTTTCTCTGCATGTTTCTCAGTAATGTTTCTGTACATTTTAATTCCGCTCTACACCACTACAACACACTCAAATGATCCAATGTGTTTATCTTCCCTCTAGTGACCGTCTGGCACTACTGCAGGTCAGATCCATTCTCCAGCAGCTTGGGCTGGACAGTAACTGTGACGACAGCATCATTGTCAAAGAGGTACAAGATAGAATATAATTTTAGACAACTATTTTAACGTTTAAATTTAAAGATGTAATGTTTACATAATATAATTTGTAGTTTGTTTCGTGTTTAAATTCTAAACAGCTGTATAAAAAACTGAGCAACCCAGCACATTCATATTAACATTTTTCTTCAGTAATATTCCATTACTTCTATTTGACTTAACGCAACAGGAGGCAAATTTGGGGAAAATACACAACTCTCAACTGTAGCTTCCAGCCTTTTATCAAAATCAAAAGAAAAAAAATATAAAGATAGATGGAAAATAGAAGCCAGTTTATCGATCTACTGTGTCGAACACTGGAGTCACATCTATTGAATCTTAAAAGCAGTTGGAATTAATTACCACTATCTGCCTGAAAATACCTGTGATTAGATGAAGTATTAGGGGGAATATTTTCCACATCCTAAAAATGTTACAGGTGGGTGAAATTCTCTTTCATTCTCATATCAACTGAATAACACTATGCTGGAAAGGAATTACGGTGTTTTGTCATCTACATGTAATTATTTAGACCCTCTGCAGCAGCTTAAAATATGGAAATAAATAACAATTTTTGCTCTCATTGAGAAAGTCGGTTTTAAAATACTTTTTACAAACCAAATTTAAAGAACATATTTCCTCAACAAAAATATGTATCTCAAGTAATGTAAATCATATGGAACCTGAGTTTTGCCATGAGTTACACATACAGTATTTGGGTCAATATCACTATAAGGTGCCTTTGGTGTCCTCCAGCAGAATCTAACTGTCACCATCAATCCATTGCAAAATGATGACATTTTATTATAAACGAGCACTTACACATATATCAGTACAATTTTAAACCATTTGAAATATGATTTTATTACTTTATACAATTTTCTTTGCAGGAATGTACATGATTTGGGCATGTCTCTCACACTGTCCTTCCAATGTGAGATTGATAAGCATTTAAATGAAAAAAGAAATTAAAATACTTATGAAATGTTGTCATTATGCTCAACAAGTTTTTCGATAAAACAAGTCATTTTGATAATTGATGTTTTATTTTCATAATAATATTTACAATTCTACACGCGTCCTTAAATCACTGATACATCATCATCATTTTGAGTGTCTTCATTGGAAGTGGATACATAGTCTACGAGAGCATTTAGTATTTACATTTCGAATTTTTCATCATTTTGTGTTTGTACTTGGATGTGGTCATGCTTAACATGTCCACCGTGTCACCACAAAATATTGTTTAATATAAAACTTTTCAGAAATTCTACATATATTTGTTGAACTTTATTAATTTCTTTTCAAAGGTGATCTACTTTACCAACTAAAGGTCCAACATGTGGTCGATAAATGCTAACTTTAGCCAAAACTGTCCACCCTATTCCTTATTTTTACACGTATTTGTCAGTGACAGGGTGGTTTTAATACAAAAATGTTTTAGAAATGTGGGATATGGCCAACATGCATTTCAGTCGACTTAACACATTGAACATAAAGGTAAGTGGAAAATATCTTTTTTTTTTTTTTTGACATTTTGAAGTCTGAAAGGCACCTTATAGTGATATTACATGCAAAATGATGATGATGATGATGATGAGAATAACAATAATAATAATAATAATAATAATAAGAAGAAGAAGAAGAAGAAGAATACATCAGTTTTATGTAGCACTTTTCTAGGTATTCAAAGACACTTTAAAAAAAGGTTTTCTTCACATATTTTGGACGTGAATGCAGGAAAAACAGATGTAATTAATTGGATTCTGTTTTGCTTGAAAAGGAAATAGCTGGTGTTAAGGTTCTGATGTTTTTTTTAAGTTACACCTGTGTTTTCCTGTTGTGACACGTCAAAAAATGTTTGCAGACAAGAGGCAGCACGTACCTTCCTGAAACATCTCCAGACAAAAGTAGAGGCTAAGAGTTTAAAGTTTAACCCACTTAAATGTCCAGATATCATGACGTCTGTTGCAACCTGTCTTTGGTTTTAGTAAGACTCTTTACACTGGTGATATGATATCATTTGACTCAGAACAGTGTGGCTGGTGCAATCATGATAATGGTTTTCATTTGTTACAGGTATGCGGTGCTGTGTCACGTCGTGCAGCTCAGCTGGTCGGGGCAGGAATCGCAGCCGTGGTCGATAAGATCAGAGAAAACCGAGGACTGGAACACCTGAACATCACTGTAGGGGTCGACGGGGCACTTTACAAACTGCATCCACAGTGAGTTACTCTTACCATCATATTTGGAAGCAACATGACCCTAACCCTAACAGCATTCACATTTAATGATGGTAAACCAGATTTATTTTTCTAGAGCTTCCATGTCCAGTGATTTCAGTGAATACATATAAGTACTGTGTTGTTGGATAAATCAGATGTGGATCTATGTATATATGGGCTTTTTATTGCTTCTATTAATTTACATTATATTGAGGTATAATAACTTAAATCCAATAGTATCAGCAAAGAAAGAACCAGCAAGAACACACATAAATTAAGATGGAAAAAAGAGGCCAGTTGTTCATTGTACTGTGTCGAACCACAGAGTGAAATATTATTTGTTAATGGTCAATAAACAGACTAACATTTGTGGAAAAAATGATTAGACCACCATTGTTTTCTTCAATTTCTTGTTCATTTTAATGCCTGGTACAACTAAAGGTACATTTGTTTTGACAAATATAATGACAACAACAAAAATAGCTCATAGTAGTTTAATTTCAGAGTTGATATCTATTCATTTTCCATGTTTTCTTGATAATAACCAAAATCACTTCAGTTCTTCCATCAATATCTATGGCATTGTACTGACAAAAACAGTGCTTTTATTCATTCCATGTTTTCTTTTCTGTCTGTTTTAGTCACGTGATACACACAGGAGTCAGTACTTGATGCATAACCATTGTTTTTGATGACTTTTGATGGTCTAATAATTGTTTCCGCAACTGTCAATCGTCTTTTATTTGCTTAATATTTTCTTTTGTGAATGCAGTGCACATCTGCATTTGTGTACAACAGGACTTATTCATGCTTTCAGTTATTAATTTTCTGAACCACCATGTTCCTCCAGAGGGTCGGGGTGTGTGTGTGTGCGTGTGTGTGTGTGTGTGTGTGTGTGTGTGTGTGTGTGTGTGTGCTGTAGTTAATCACAGCTACACCCTTGACATCATGGATTTGTTAAACGTTCTAAATTATCTGATTAATTTTTTTATATTCTTTGTGCTTTTCATTAGTTTCTCTCGGGTCCTCCACGACACTGCCAAAGTTTTGGCCCCTCAGTGTAACGTGACCTTCCTGCCGTCAGAGGAGGGCAGCGGGAAAGGAGCCGCCCTCATCACCGCCGTGGCCAAACAGAAGCAGCAGATGTAATTTATGTCAAATGGAAACTCAAAACTAAGAAAATCTCACTGGCTTCTCACCTAATGCTCAGTTTCTAGTTACGTGAGAGTGGATTTTTTTTTTTTTCTCTTTGCAAAATCTGCTCAGTAGTAACATCAATTACAAAAAACAAATCTTACAAAGCTAATCTTGTTTGACAAAAATTGCACATTTTATCTTGTTATTTTGTTGTGATTCCATATAGAAAATTCTGTCAGTGATTTTATTGATGTTTTAAATGTTTTGATAAAATAAACTTCCATTTATTTAAAGTGGTTAATGTCATGTTATGACAGCAACTGAGGAGAATTTGCAAACAAAGGTGCGTGCGTGTGTGTGTGTGTGTGTGTGTGTGTGTGTGTGTGCGTTACTATTGATGAAGAGCAGGAGGAAGATTGGAATTCTGCTGAGCACATTACTGAACAATCACAGCTCTGTGTTTGTGGTCTGACTCAGTTCTTGTGATTGCCTGTCTGTCTGTCTGTGATCTGTCTGTCTGTCTGACTGTTCATCTGTGCCATTTTAGTCCTCCGGTCCGTCAGCTTTATCTGTCTGGCTGGATGCTTGCCCATCCGTCTGTGTCTTTATCTGCCTGTCTGTCTGTCTGCACCGTACAGAAACAAACATGAAAGACTCAAACACCAATATGTTGAAAATATGATGTAATATGTAATGATGAGGTCAAACATTAATATTCCGCACTGAAGCGTTCATTTTGTTGATAAGAGTTTCAATTTAAAGTCTCAACTACAGGTTCAGACACATACGTTCCATGAATACTGAAGTTACAAATTTTTATTAAACATTTTATTCAAACATTAGGGCCAGTGCTTGTGTTTACAAATCGCATCATAATCTCGAACTAATGATCTAACAGTACTGTGCAGTGCAATGATCAGTGTGCTTATGCTAATCCATTCATGACAGATTAGATGATGTGTTGAAGATGAAAGAAGGCAGGGATAAAGACGCATGCTGCAAGGGACAGATATAGAGAACAGAAAACCAAAACTGAAGCACCTAGATCTGGAGAGTGAAGCAAGGAAAAGATTAAGGAAGTGATGGAAATGCACTGATACAGGCTGCGTGCAAACCAGCAGGAAAACGTTAGCTAATCTGTCAGGGATTACCACGTTAGAACGCTACCATCTGAGGGCGACGTCGCACAAACACATACACTCTGCACTGTAATCCCACACTGTCCTAGTAGTGACCTAGTAGCTTCACAGTTAAACCATACATGCACTGACACTGCAGCTTCAGTGCAGACACACACAGCTGGCTGCAGAATCTGCAGCACAAAGCAGTGATAGAGATGGAAAATGGCATGTGTTCACTCATACACACATTCCCCATTTACCGTCTTTTATCTAGTCCTTCATTCTTCACCTCTTTTAAGCGTTTTATGCACTTTAATAGCAAATATAGCCTAGTGTAATGTTTGGCTTTTATTACTTTTTATTTGCATTCATTCTCTTTTTTGCATTCATTTTTGTTACTTTAATTTACATAGTCATACTTAAATATTTTTTTGCAATCGCATTTTCATCTTTATTTTCTTATTTAGATATTTTCTGTTGCCTTCTTGTTTCAACTTGATCTTAACTGTAACATAAACTCTGTTGCTTTTCATTCCACCTTCTGGATTTGTTATTTTTGCTCCTGCTTTTGTCTTTTTTTTTTTTTTTTTTTTGCTCCTGCTAAATCACAACAACAAATCACAAAGCATACAAGAAAAAGAAAGGCACACAAGCAAAAAACAAAAAACAAAAAAAAAAACACACACAAAAAAAAAAAACATACTCAAGAAAAAGAAAATCATGCAAACAACAAAAAAGGTCCTACTGGAAAAGGTAGGTACCTGCTATGACCAGGATCTGGAAGCTGATTGGATTATCTTTCTGGCAGGAAAAGGGACAGTGCTTCTGTCCAATCAGCATCCAGATCCTGGCCACGGTAGGTATCTTACCTTTTCTGGGAGGGCCTTTTGTGTGTGTGTGTGTGTGTGTGTGTGTGTGTGTGTGTGTGTGTGTGTGTGTGTGTGTGTGTGTGTGTTTTGTTGTTTATGTGACTTTCTTTTTCTTGAGTGCTTTGCAACTTGCCGTTGTGGTTTTCCCTTCAGGGCCACCATACTGTAGAGCTGTAGTTCCCAAATTTAGGCTAGGCACACAAAATAGGTTGTACAGCTGTTTTTGTTTGGGCACAAGTTTGCAGAGGAAATTGTATGCAATAATATGACACATGGTTCATTTTCTTAATTAAATGTAAAGATAAGTATTGTCAAAAAAAAAGTTTTTAAATGTTGATCTCAACAAAGCTACATGTATACAGAAGAGAGTCCTTAGCTGTAAAAAACATTAACAGCTGTATCTGTCAAAAGATCACAGTTATACAAAATACTAGGGCTGTCAAAATTAACGTTTTAACATAGATTAATCCATCATTATGATTAATTTGGTTAAAAGTTTTAATGCAATTAACCCCTCTGCAGCGCAGAATGACTGAACGTCTCTGCCAAGGCATATGGTGCAGTTTTTCCAAGTAGAGTTCAGATTCAGATTTTTTTTTTTTATTCATGCACAGAGAAAGAAAAACATATTATACATGAGCAGTTTACAACAGCTGTTCATGAAAGGGAACCCCAAAGAAGCAAGAGTGCTTATAGACAGGGGAGCCAAGCAACCAACAGCATCCTTACCCCCATTCCCTCTCAACCCCCACCCCCAATGACATACCTACATATTCATTACCACCCACTCATATGCAGTCATCGACACACCACACACAAGCACCTTCACAAGCATCCACACAATCACACATAGGTACATTTACACATACACACACATACTTGGCAACATTTTATATTATGTATAGGAAGACAGAAGATTTTTTCTAACATTTTTTTGAAGGCAGAAAGGGATTAGGATAATTTAATAAACCCATCTAGCTCATTCCAAATCTGCGGACCCCTGCAAACAACACTCAGGCCGCTACATTTAAGTTTATGCTTCTTTCTCATTATGAGTTTTTTTTTTTTCCTGGTGTTGTGAGCATGCAGGGGATGGGAGATTGGGATGAGCCCATATAAGTGTTTATTGAGTTAGTTTATAACCTGATACATAGTACAGGCATTGTGATAGATGTTGAAATCAGGAAGCTTCAGGAGATCAAAGAAGTGGAAAATGGGGCCAGAGGGAGCTGTAAAAGCTGACCCTGTAATTGTACAAATTATTTTCTTGTGTAAAAAGTGTAGTTTGATGACAGGCCTTGGAAAAGTGTTACACCATATTATGTTGCAGTAGTTGAGATGTGGTTCAATGAGGGATCTACACAGTGTAAGAAGAGCAGAGCGCGGAAGATAATGTCTTAGTTTGAAGAATAAACCTGTATATTTTGATAGCTTATTGATTAACACATTGATGTGATACCTAAAATTCATGAATTCATCTGAGTGGATACCAAGAAATTTAAATGAATTTATTCTGTTGATGTTTTGCCCATTAATATTGAGATGGATATGATCAATGTTACTTTTATTTCAAGTAGAATGAAATACTTTGTAATTTGTTTTCTTGATGTTGAGTGATAATTTGTTGCATTTAAACCAAGAATCAACTTTCTCCAACTCCACATTAGCTAGTACCTGAAACACAATCGGACTCTTGTGGGACAAGAGCAAGTTTGTGTCATCCACAAACAGGACTTTATGAAGGGTGTCAGACACACTGACGAAATAATTTATATAAATAATAAAGGCCCCAGAACAGAGCCCTGGGGAACCCCGTAATTAATAATTTTTCCCTGGGATTCATAGCTATTTATATTGTACTCTGTCCTGTAAGTAGCTTCTGAACCAACTCAGAGCAATCCCTCTAATGCCATAGTGATGCAGTTTGCTAAGCAGAACTCAAAATCAATGGTATCAAAAGCCTTTGACAGGTTGAGGAAAATTCCAATGGTATGTTCACCGCTGTTATTAGTGTCATTTATTTTTTCAATTAAATCAAGAACTGCCATGTATGTAGTACTGTGTTTCCTGAAGCCATACTGGGAGGAGGTAAGGATCTTAAATGTAAGGTAACTATTAAGTCTATTACATACTATCCTTTCCAGTATCTTGGACAGCGCAGGCAGTATGGAAATTGGCCTGTAGTTGTTTATACCATTTTTGTCACTAGACTTATAAATGGGGAGAATTTTTGAAATTTCAGTCATTTTTGGTACCCTACCAGTGAGTAAGGATAGGTTTATGCAGTAAACAAGTGGTTCCAGGATACCATTCACAATGGCCTTTAGGATCGTGCTGCAGAAACCATCAGGACCAGCCATATGTGAACTTTTCATGTTCATGATGATATTGTAGACCTCATCTCCATCCGTAAGCCTCAGGAAAAATGAGTAACTCTTGCACATTCACAAATGAGCAGTTGATCTGGTAGTGACAGGCAGCAGAACCAACCCATAAAAATGGGAGACACTAAACAGCATGTTGGCCGTCTGGATGGAAATATGAGGACAAAAAACCAAGAGAGAAAAGTTGTTTCAAGTTGTTTTGTTGAAACTGTTGAAGGTGTTTAATAAACACGTTAAGTGCATATTTATTCTCTTCTTTTTTGAGTCTGTTCGCTCATGCAAAAAGAAATGCGATTAATATAGATGAAAAATAAATTATATTTAATCGTGATTAATCGAAATTAATCTGCAGCAACCCTGTGATTAATCTGATTAAAATCTGAATCGTTCAACAGCACTACAAAATACAAAACAAGACTAAAAGACATAATGACAAAAATAAAATGACAAGATTAAAACACAGTAAAAGATACAAAATACAAAAAATATATATTACAAAGGAAATGCAGATCTATGGAAACTATAGAATTTTGAAAATGTGGCTCCTGAGGTGACACCACATTTCTATTTTGTGTCTCAAGCTGTAAAGTTTGGGAATTGTTGCTTTAGAGTCTTTTATTCTTTAGTCTGAATAACCTCCGAGCCCCCTCACATCTTCTAGACTTTCCTGAATGAGCATTCTTCAGGGAGGAAGGTGTGAGAGTCCTATTATAGATTCAGCTCCTTTGTGTGAGTGTGTGTCTATGCAAGTCTGTGCAAGTGTGTGGGTTTGTGTCTTTGTCTCCAATGTAAATCAACAATAACAGCTTTGACACACACACACACGCACACACACGCACACACACGCACACACACACACACACACAGATGGTGACCAGTATCTGGGTTCATTGGAGCTGCTGGTTCTTCAGGACATGCACAGGGACGATCTCCAACTCTCTTAGGTGAGGTTGTGTTCTGTTTTTCCAAATACAGTAGTTTTAAAGTTGTCACATGTACTATTACACCTTTCCTCCACAGATATGATGAACAGCAGATTGAAACCAGGATTTGGGTTTCAATACGAGGTAGACAGTGGAGGACAGAGGCATCACAACGCTCCTAAACAGCAATGTCATAGTAGACGTCAGATGGTGGATGAGACGGACCATAAGGAAGCTCTGTCACTGAAGGTAAATGATACTAATTTGACCCTGTTGGCAGTATAATCTGGTTTCTGGTGGGGTTAACAATGGAATTAGGATTACAAAGACCACCATGAAAATAACAGGTAGGGGAGAGCATCATCCCTTCCAAATGATCTATAAGCAGTCAGAGAATTTTAGGTGACCACTTCAATGTCCTTCTCTATGAATATGATCTTTTATCATCAGGCAGAAGATACAGATACAGGTCCCTAAATGGAGACTCAATCATTTAAAAAACTAGTCTCATGCAGTTTTATTAGATACAAGGTCTGAGTAAAATGTTATTTGTGCATTCATCCTATTTATTGAAGGACTGTGTTTTGTTTGGAGTAGCATGGTGGTGTAATGGGGTCATGGCTAATTGTTGTAGCCCTGTAATTAACACAAACCGTAATTAAAGAGAATGAATTGCAGGATAACAATTTCAATCCTTTACCTTATCTTCTGGGAAAAACAATACCTGCATGTGTAGATTTGCCAAATATTCACTTTAACACAAGCTTTTGAGAGCAGTATGCAAATAAAATAAATTAATTAATTTAAAAAAAATCACTGAAAGGAAGAGTAGAAAAGACAAAATGAGGCTCAAATGGGGTTTTCTGGCACAAATCCTTAACACATTTAATATTCTTTTTTTTTTTTCAACTCAGATTACTTTAAGTGACCAGAAAGGTTTGTTTTAGAGTAGAGATCATCTATATTATTATTAAAGCCAAGAGGCCTCTGTGCATTTGTGCATGTATATGTGTGTGTCTGCTTTATAAATGATAAACTGGACAGATCTAGCCTTTGCCTTTTGCAGTACTTACGTATTTTGGGTCAAGGATCAGACTGGTGAAAACAGCTTATTGATACGACCGATACTTTTGGAGTTATTAGTTGTTTTTAAACTTGCAACAGGCTCACAGGCGGCCCCCGGGGACGACTCCATTCACAGCTGCTGGGGGGGGGGGGGCTACAAGCGGGTCTGTCTGTGATCACTGTTACTGTGGCCCGTTTCTGGGTCAGACCCAGTTTACGTCCCCGCACCCCCCTCTCCCACCCACTCGCTATATGACAGACCGTTCTATGACAGACTGATCAGACGGACCAGACCAGTACCAGTTCAGGTGATCCGGACCAAAGCCCCTAAAGAGGGTTACGACACGCTTTGATGTCGCCGCTCCGGTGATCAGGTGGTTCACGTAAACCTGAATTATTTCAAGTCAAGCGCTGTCATGTTACTGTATGAGACAAACTGCAGTGAGCATGGTAAATCTAAACAAACCCACACACAACTGCTGTTGCACTACTGTATGTGTTGTACTTTTGAGCAGTGGGGTTGCCCACTGAAAGGGGAAGGGTTTGCGTTAGCTTAGACAGGCTACTTAGGTGAGTAGTGCATTCTGCAATTGTGCTGTACTCATAAGGAGATAAGACAATTTACCATTTTAAATATTACTATTATAGGACTGAGGTATAAGCAGAAAACAGTGGTTAGCTGTGTGAACACTGCGCCTGCTAAGCTGTGCTCTGATAACACACAATAATGGCAGTAACCAGCGGATAGCATAGCGGCTAATTTAGCATGCTAGCATTAGCATGGACGCTAAACTCATTAAAAACTCAATATTAGCAAACTCAGGACTCAACAGTATTCTTGTAGAATGAGTCAGATACTACAAATGCCAACTTACAGAAGTTGTCGCGTCCTCATAAATAATAACTTTAATGAACTTATTTTGGCAGCGCTCAGCTCTACAGCAACACTCCTCCTAATTAGCATATGACCTCAGCTGACAAACTTAACCAAACACCACCAGGTTCAGCAAAACAACTAAAATAAAACCTGCTGATATCAAAGTTTGTACTAACGTTACCTTATCTTAAAAACTTAATAATTTGTAGTTATAGTGGTTAAATTTCAACAGCTGGCCAAGTCAAGCTAGGTAACTATAAGGCTACAGCTGAAAATCCAACATAACAGTTTTTTAAGATATAGTTAAATTTATACAAATGCAAACACTTACCAAAGAAAACAGAGTTTACAACATAAATGTCCACTAATACAGGAAATGCATTCGATAATTTGAAAGATAAAGATTTTTTATTAACTTAGCGTTAGAGTTGCTAGATCAGCTGCAATAGAAATGAATGTGTTCGGAAGCTGCTAAACTCACTGTTGGAACTATCTGCCCCTCCATAACCCGGAAGTAGGTCCATGTTTCATCTACCATTTTTTACAATGGGAGTTGTGTCGCAACTGTTATATCGAAAGCTCTGATTCAGTCCTGTGTAAAAGTCTTATGCTACCTTCACATGCTACCGGAAATAGTAAAATTCACAAACTGTCACGTCCAGTCCTGTGTAAAAGTCTATGGTCCACATCGATGTCATAAAACAAAATGAGGGCCATTATATTTCTTCCTAATCTGTGTGTTACACCAGTAAGCTTAGTCAAGTCATCAAGTAATGTGAATGTGATGAAGTCATACAGTAATGATGTAAAGTCCTTTCAAAGAAATATATAAGGTAACTATGAATACATTCTTTTCTGTTACTTTGGATTTCAATACAAAACAAAATGAGGGCCATTCCATTTTTTCCTAGTCTGTGTTACACCAGTAAACTTAGCTCAGCTCCCCATTTTATCAACTCTACTGCTTCTAGAACCTGTGGATTCCCACGGGTCAGCGCACTAGTTTAGTATTAATACAAAGTTGACCAGATGTAGACCAGAAAGAAACCAGCAAATTCAGTGCTTCTAGGTCAATTTGTGTTTTATGTAAGCAGCACAACCTTTACTGTAGCTTACTGAAAACATGAATACAAGAAGTTCATGCAGGTTTGCAACAAGGATTTGGAGCAGCATTTGACAAAAATACAAAATAAGAAACTTAAGGGGTGAAGATGCAATTAACTGAGGATGTAGGGACTGTTTGATGGAAGAGTTGGAACAGCTGTGATTCACAACCTTAAGGATACAGAAGGATAGGACAAAAATGCTCACTTTCCTTAGAAATACAATACTATTACATCCTCACACACTAAAAAAAATGAACTACTGCCTTGAAGGACGTTTCAGTCGGGTCAGTCTACTCACTTCTTTATCGCTGCCTTTTTAGATAAAGTATTAAGGTGACATTAACTCCACAGCCCACATTTTCACTCTGCAAAGGATTACAGTGCTTGTGTGTCTGTGATTATTGTTAGATGAGCTCGACAACAGACAGCTGCTGCCGTTGTTGTTGTTGTGATGATGTCATTTCTGTCTGAAAGGACAGTCGAGCCACAGAGAGAGGCTGTCTGAAGAGCTGCCTGTCCGGACGTTTGAGTGGGTGTCAAACAGAGGGACTGAGTGGCTTTGTTTCCACCTGAATTAAACAGAAGCAGATGGAATGAATTAACGCTGACACAATGTGAAATGACTTTACCTTCTGAAACTTACATCAGAAATAAAACTTTGACTCTATTTGGCCATAAACATAAAGACTGACTGGACATCAGGTGTGACAAATAATTACTTTGTCAAAAAAACAGAAAAGCAAAGTGGTGTCTTATATGAACTGCACTCAGCCTCATCTACTTTGCTGGAAAAAAGTAGTTAGATTCACTTTCAAACCTTAAGTTAAGTAAGCTGGCTTTTTCAGCTTCAACTAAACAAAATGACAGTTAAAAAAAACAAAAACTATGATGATATACAGCAATAACATTTTATAAAAAATGTGCACTGAAATCAAATAATGAAGCTAACTCACTAGTAGCACATCTACAAGTATCAAAACCCCTGTCCAAGCTGGATTTTCAGTATTGAATGAAGCATTAATTTACACATTTATAACCAGCTCAAACACATGTAGAACAACAGTCAACAGTGACTTATGGTGTACCATCCTACCACACTAAAACTTAAGGTCTCCAGAGCCGTGCTGTCATTTACTGACTAAACAACACACTCAGAATAACACCTACTTTTTTTTATTTCTTCTGTAAACAAAGCTCAGCCAGTAAAGCCATAATAATAAAGGGGATGGTTCTCAGTAAACACACTGGGTTCAGATTTACATGAACCCTTCCCCCACAGAGTCAGTGAGCGTTTGGACCAAAACACCTGTGTTACCAGGGTTTCATGTAACAAACATCCCCTGACATCTTGACAGGGTTATTTTAATTTACAAAAACTGAAACTAAACTAGCGGGAAAAATAATTGTGGTAAACTGATATAAAATCAAAAATGACTTGAAAACTAAAATAACTGCTAATATAATAGTAGAAAAAAATCTGTTTTTATTTTTCCCTCTATGTTAATGGCTTGGTACACAAGAGTACAATGGATTTATACAACATGAGATCTCTTTATAATGGATTTGTAGGTCAAACCTTTTACAGTTTCTATAAATGAAAGGTCCCCTCAGACTAAAACACTAACAAAACATTAAAACTAAACAAATCTAAGCCAAACTGATCAAATTCTCATAGTACTAATTAGACTAAACCTCCTTATGCAATCATTAAACTTAAAAAAAACACTGAAATCAAAAGTGCAATGTGAAAGCTAAAATGCTGTATTTCAATGAGTGAACTTATTCAACATACCAGTATATAAACAAGTGTTTTTCCAGCTTGGGGTTGGGACCCCACATGAGGTTGCCTGGAATTCAAATGGGGTCACCTGGAATTTCTAGTAATTGATAAAAAATAAAAACTTACTAATAAAAAATATATGGTGAGTTGAGAGAGACAATCACATTCCATAAAAGACATGACAAACTGTGAAGCTGAAACCGAAGCACCGTGGTACTGTTTATCTGTCAAATGTTCAAACTGAAACACTGTGGTACTGTTTATCTGTCAAATGTTCAAAGTGAAGCACTGTGGTACTGTTTATCTGTCAAATGTTCATTGTG
>JAPQRP010000019.1:42299666-42314046 GCA_037367295.1 Apogon hyalosoma
CTTAAGTGGCTGGGATAGGCTCCAGCGACCCCAGTGACCCTAGTGAGGATAAAGCGGGTTCAGAAAATGGATGGATGAATTATTAGATCTTCAAAATTGTAACCTTCAAAAATTGCCCTACATACCATTTTTTTAAAAAACAAAAATGAGCTACACATTTGTAAATTCATGCTGGCCTCATTCCATAGTTTAACTCCAACAACAGATATACATCTTCTTTTAGTCTCTTTTCTAGCTTTTTGTACAACAAATTTACAAACATCTCGCAAATCATATTTAGACTCGTGCTGAGAAGAACCTTTGTACACAAATTGAGTAAATTTAATTTTGCTTTATACATTATTGGCTTTATTTTATAGTAAACCAAATCATTAAATGTCATAATATGGGATTTCATAAACAATTAGTATGTTCATAGTAACTGACCTTATTAATGATACGTATGGCTCATTATATTATGCTTCAGTTTCTCATTTACACATGTGTATTACAAATTACTGCAGGCTGTGTGTTTGACACTCCTGCTTTATGCCAAGATTAGAGCTTTTGGTCTGAAAAAGCATGAGATATACTGCAAGATTTCATGGTTATAACAGTCTCTTGTGTCAGTGTTGTTCTACCACTGAACCTTAGAAGACTGTATTTGTGTTGAACAGATTGTGGATGTGTGTATCTGCAGCTTTCCCTTCTCTCTGCTGACCTCATTAAATTAACCCCAGTTCCAAACATTAATAAGACCACACATGGTAAGACCATGCAGCTCTAAAATCTCTTGGTATGAAGATCTTTGAAAATGTCAAAAACATAGAGGCAACCTTCTTTCCTCTGGTTTATACAACAACACATTTTGTGACTATTCTGAGTTAAACGGCTGATGATTTAAAACTGTTTATCCGGACTAGTTTACCTCTGGGACGGGTCTTATCATCACCCGCTTTTTATCATGTGCGCTGCAGAAGCTGTAAAGAACAGCTGTTTGTCAAATTCTGTGACACTTTGTCGGTGTCTCTCCTTCAGGAAACTTCTTATTGATTTTTGATGCAAGAGAAAAGATCATGAGGAAACAAAAGGGTGTTGATTTTTTATTTCTTTTTTACCAAAAAACTTGTGTTTTTTATCTTCTGTTTTCACAGTTTCTTCTTTCTTACAACAAGCCATTCTTTTTTTTTTCTTGTGAAAGCAGAAGGAAAAACATAAGGATATGCTGAAGCTGAGCATGTGTAGGTTTTGTGCTGTTGCTATACTCTAGCTCCATCTAAAGCTAATTGTTACATTAAGGGTTTTTTTTTCCTCTACCTTCTGAGTTTTTAAGGAACTTTAGCAGTACTTCAGTCTGAATTTCACAGCAGTGTTAATTTACTAAATGCAAACTGAAGTAATAGTGTATTTTTAGGCCTGATAGCTGTTTCATTGTGCTGTTTTTTGTTTTTTTTTTAGATTTTTGTATTATAATATTCATTCAATAAGCATAGGTTTCTTATTAAAACACTTGATAAAGCATGTTCTACAGCCCTGAGCAGGGTTTACTTATCATTAAAATTAGTAAATACACAGGCTGTTTACCTTTCAGCAGAATATACTAGAGCATTGTCTCTAAAGGTGCAGAGACTAGTCTGTGCAAACATACTGAAATCCGGAAGTATGCATGTATAAATACACTGGCAGACTTAAAACACAAGATTTTAGGCAGTTCATTCATTCATTTACTTAATTTTCTGTCACCATGTGTACAGTATGTCACTCAGAGAGACTTGGAGAATCTGTCCTGCAGATTGTAGGGTGTTGGTCAAGCTCTCACATTTGTAATAAATTTTTTGCAAGCAGACAAAGTACAAGCAGACCATAAAATATGAAGCAAGTATGTCCACCCTCTCACCAACAAATACATGTAAAAATAAATGACAGGGTGGACAGTTTTGGCTAAAGTTAGCATTTAATGATGACATTGAGTTGGTAAAGTAGATCACCTTTGAACAAGACTGTGTAATGTTCAACAAATATATTTTGAATTTCTGAAAAGTTTTGAAAGTTTGAAATGATATTTTGTGGTGACAGGGTGGACATGCTAAGGGTGACCACATCCAAGTACAAACACAAAATTATGAAAATTTTGAAATATAAATACTAAATGCTCTTGTAGATTTTGTTTCCACCTCCAATGAAGACACTCAAAGTGATGATGATGTCATCAGTGATGTCATCAGACAGATTATTAAAGGGACAAGTCCCCCAAAGGGACAGGGTGGACAGCAATTTCAAGGACATGTGTAGAATGGTAAATGTTATTATGAAAATAAAATACAAATGAGCAAAATGACTTGTTTTATTGAAAAACTTATTTAGTATAATGGTATCTAAAAGTATTTAATTTTTTTTTCATTTAAACGCTTATCAATCTGACTAAAGTTAGAAGGACAGTGTGAGGGACATACGCAAAACCATGTACATTCCCTCAAAGAAAATTGTATAAAATAATAAAATCACATTGCAAGTGGTTTAAAATTGGACTGATATATGTGTAAATCTTTGCCTATTTATAATAAACCCCCAGAATTTTATTATTTTGCGATGTGTTCATGGTGACAGTTAGATTCTGCTGGGGGACACCAAAGGCACCTTATAGTGAAATTAATCCATATATAGAATTTATAATAACAAATAACCCTAACCTTATGCATCTACAGTAGACGTCACCTTAAATAAAATGCAATAACCTGTTTCTCATGTTCCCCACACACTACATGACTTTTCTTCACTGCAGATTTACATTCTGTGAGAAGTATCAGTGTCTGCTAAACTGAAAGGAAGAAGACGCACTGATAACACCTCACTTCCTCTTATCCAACAAACACGACAGCAGATTTATTTGTATTTCTCTCCTTCTTTCCTTTGTATTTATCATCTTCTCCTTCTTTTCCTTCTTGTCAGAAAAGGGAGACTTCATTGCGTTGGATTTGGGAGGCAGTAACTTCAGGATCCTCCGAGTCAAAGTCAGCCATGAGAAGAAACAGACCGTTCAGATGGAGAGTCAAATATATGACACGCCGGAGGATATTATGCACGGCAGCGGAACAAGAGTAGGTTTATATGAAAATACAGCCACATGAGCAGACCTTGTATATACAGACGTAGTGTATAATCTTTATTCCTAAACGATCTCTTTCTGCCTTCCCACTCTGGCTCCAGCTGTTCGACCATGTGGCAGAGTGTCTCGGAGACTTCATGGAAAAACAGAACATCAAAGATAAGAAACTCCCAGTGGGGTTTACGTTCTCCTTCCCCTGCCAGCAGACCAAACTAGATGAGGTAAAATAAAACTACTCGGTTGATTAATTAATCAACTCGGTGGTAATGCAAGTGTAGGGCTGAAAAATAGTACTGTAATATGCATTAAACATTTTTCTGCCTGTTTTCAGTGCGAGTAGCCACTGTTTTAAAGAAATGCTGAGGCAACCAGAATAAAACAAACCCACACTGGACATTAAATCTCTTCCTGTCTGTCTTTGTGTCTCCAGGGCTGTCTGATAACCTGGACGAAGCGCTTTAAGGCCAGTGGAGTAGAAGGAATGGACGTTGTCAAGCTGCTCAACAAAGCTATTAAAAAACGTGGAGTGAGTGTTTTCAGTGGTTTGTCTCTCAGCTCTGGTATCTGCAGTTCATTTTTAATTATTTACATTCATCTGGAGTCATTTGGTTTAACCCATAAAGACCCAAACCTCCACCGGTGACCAAAAGCATCTACTGGTCTAAACTGTTTAATACCTGTTGATCCACTAATCCTATCAATATATGGCAGTAATTGGTGTAAAATGCAGTTTGTCACCTTTTCATGGTCATCAGATATGACCCATTTGGATGTTCAGAGGCTCCATAGTTACCTTGGAAACACCGTCATCTTCTACAACATTGATTTACCAGTAAAACCCACGGAGTTAGATCAATGACAGTGGATGGACACACTGGGTTTATGTTCAGTTAATGAGAGATTGGACTGAAAAAGTCACTTTTTGTTCAGTTTTCTCTGTTTTGAAATAATATCCCTCAACTTTAATCTGAGCTTTAATGAACATCTACATGATCAGTAAATTAAATATAGGAAAATATATGATTCTCACTTAAAAAAAAAAAAAAAGCAAAATACTGAGGATAATATTGTAAAAAATGGTGATAAATCACTTAAGAAAGGTTAGATGTAGGGAAAATTTCACTTGGGAACTGACACAAAAGTAATGCTTGGTCTTTATGGGTTAAATTGGATTTTAGAAATGACATGTGACCTGACATGCCAAACACTCATCCTTACATGTCATGCATGTGCGTTGTCATGTTTTTCAGGACTATGATGCTGACATCATGGCGGTTGTGAATGACACCGTGGGAACAATGATGACCTGTGGTTTCGATGACCAACGCTGTGAAGTTGGCATAATCATCGGTATTAATACAGATATGAATTTAATGGTCACGGAACGGGTTCATGTAAAGAATGTAATTGCTATTTTTATGTGAAAAATGGCCAACATTGGGGAATGGTGAAATCCGTTTTGTAGATGCATGCACATTTGTATGTTTGTGCAATGATCGATTCAAGAAGTTAAACTGCATATTTTTTAATTTCATTGTAAATGAACGAAACTACGACAATTAATATTTTAGTTACGATTCTACTAGTATGATGCTAAAAGAGTTTAGTTGTATTCATATTTAGGTGAATTTAAAAAATGTCAGGATGTCACTGTTGTTCAGTGGTTTGCTGCTCACAGTAAGAACATTCAGTCCCAGTTCCAGCCAGCGTGGGCCTTTCTATGTGGAGTTTGTATGTTCTCTTGTGTTTGTGTGGGTTCTCTTTGGGTACTGCGGTTTACTCCCACCATCCAAAGACATACACTTATACTAGCAGGGCTGACATATACAAACAACCATTTGCCTCTGTGTGTCTTTACCCGTGACCCTCTCACGGTTCAGAAAATGAATGACAGACATGAGGTCACTGTGACCTTGACATTCCCTTATTCAGTCATTCTTATCAGTGTAATATTTCAGGAACGCCTCGAGGGGATTTATTTAAATTTGGCTCAAACTTCACATGCACTCAAGGATGAAGTGATAAGATTTTGGTTTTGTGGAGAAGACACATCATACTTATTCTTATGTGTAAATATTTAATTGTTGGTTCTTTTTTCTAAGCGCTTAATGTTCAATGATGGCATTAACTTAACTGTGTTTGCATGACATTAGAGAATAAATAAGCTAATAATTACACAGGAAGATAATGGACAGATATGTGTGTGTTTAGGGACTGGTACTAACGCCTGCTACATGGAGGAGCTGCGTCACATTGACCTGGTGGAAGGAGACGAGGGCAGGATGTGTGTGAACACTGAGTGGGGAGCTTTCGGAGACGATGGCCGGCTGGAAGATATCCGGACAGAATTTGACAGAGAGATTGATCGAGGCTCTCTGAACCCTGGCAAACAGCTGTGAGTCAGACCAAAACCAACTTCAAATCATTTCAATGAGCTGCAGAATCAGTTCTTTATATTCGCAGTATTATTATTATAAACATTGTTTACCTCATAGCATAACTGCCTGAGTCATATTTTTGGCCAAATTGTGATATCCGTGTAACTTTACTCTGCTAACACTGCTGCTTCATTTTGCATTACAATACATGTCCTTAAACATACTATGCTATGAGAGTGAACGACGTGTATATTTGAAGCACCATGTTTATTTATATCCAACCTTTTTGTCTTGAACTGCAGTTAATTGGAAATTAGAAAAAAAGGCCACATTAATGTTTGATCTCTCTTGTGGTAGATTTGAAAAGATGGTCAGTGGGATGTACATGGGGGAGCTGGTCCGTCTGATCCTGGTGAAGATGGCTAGAGAAGGCCTGTTGTTCGAGGGAAGGATCACCCCTGAGCTGCTCACCAAAGGCAAATTTGAGACCAAGCACATCTCGGCAATAGAAAAGTAAGTAGTGGTATATTTTTGTGTAACTACTGAATCAGTAGGATTGTGTACATTTCTGACATACAGTTCAACGTTCCTCTGTCTCTTCTTCTGTTTAGGAGTAAGGAGGGACTGACCAAGGCCAGGGAGATTCTGACCAGACTTGGTGTGGATCCTTCAGCTGATGACTGCATCGCTGTGCAGCATGTGTGTACTATGAGTTAATACACTCTCACACATACATAAGTATTTCTATTAAGGTGAACTATAAATCATAGGGGAAGGAAAAGGGGGGAAAATTACCATGAAGGACCTACAGTACATACATGAAATATATCATTTATTTTTCATATTCCTGTTATTTATACATGTTTTAAGTGTCTGCAAAGTGATAACACAAAATATGAAGCATAAGTTGAAGTGATATATACATCTCTTGACTTCCCCCTGTCTGTCTGTTCCTTTTTCAGGTTTGCGCCATTGTGTCTTTCCGTTCTGCCAGCCTGATCGCTGCCACATTGGCTGCCATCCTAATGAGGCTAAAGGAGAACAAAGGTGCGGCTCGACTCCGAACCACTGTAGGCATCGATGGATCTCTTTACAAGATGCACCCACAGTCAGTGACCGCAACCTTTATATTTTTAATATACTTTCATTAATATTGTGTGAGTTTGTTTTATTTACCTTTGAGTATTCTGCCTTTTATTAGATTTTCATCCAATGAAAGTCATGATATTTGCTGACTTCTTTGTCCTTGTTTATAGGTTTTCTTCTTTGTGAGTGTAGTATTATTATTAAACCCCTGTAAATCTTCCTCAGGTATGCCCGTCGTCTTCATAAGACTGTGCGCCGTTTGGTCCCAGACTCTGATGTGCGGTTCCT
The DNA here is from genome assembly GCA_037367295.1 of Apogon hyalosoma. NCBI lineage: Eukaryota > Metazoa > Chordata > Actinopteri > Kurtiformes > Apogonidae > Apogon > Apogon hyalosoma. Next base: position 42,306,504 of record JAPQRP010000019.1, read on the forward strand.
GCTGTCAGAGAGCGGCAGCGGGAAAGGAGCTGCCATGGTGACCGCGGTGGCCTATCGACTCGCTGAACAATCTCGGCATATTGCTGAAACACTGTCAGAATTCCGCCTCACGACTGAACAGCTGCTGGAGGTAGGAAGAGAGTGAGATACTGGTGTGTGTCTGTGGTTTCATGTGTGTGTCACTGAGTTTTTGCAGCCCCTAATTGAAAATGTTCCTTCAGGTAAAGAAGCGAATGAGGATAGAGATCCAAAATGGGCTGTCAAGAAGCACTCAGGACTGTGCTACTGTCAAAATGCTGCCCACGTTTGTTCGAAGCACTCCTGACGGCACAGGTGACACACAAATACAGTATACTCGTGCCCATACACACTCAAGATGACATTGTACTTATCAGTCTTTTGGGAACAGAGATCATTATTTATCAGTTCATTACAGCTGGTCCACAAACAGAGACATGAGGCAGTGATTTATCAGAAAACATCCCCTTAACTGTTATCAAGATAATTACAACCAGTTTTTAACATGTTTTATTCAGCAGTTTGACCTCTGTTTTAAATGTACAGGAAAGAGTAAAGTTTTTGTTAATTCTAGAATCTACAAACAAATGTCCAATATTTTTCTGTGGATGTTTCTTCCCAAGTCTACATAAAAATATTGTTTTTAATTGCTTTCAGACCTTAAATAATGCATATTCATTTAATTTCAACAACCTTCCAAACACTACTGTGTTAATATCAGAAGAGTTCAGAAATTATTATTTCTAACCCTGGTTTTCCATCCCACCAGTCTTTGAACTAGCTTCAAGAGGCTACTTTTTTTTTTTTTTTTTCCCAGAGCTGTATATTACACACAATAAGAAATAAGAACAATAATATGAGGTAAATGAACCTTGACAAAATGTCATTTCAGGTTTTGCATTATTATACAAATAATATGGAAATCATTGTTTTTACCACAACATTTACATTTTAAGAATCAATACCTATACATTGTACATTTGGTCTTCTTATTTTCTAGTTTTTACAATATAATACAAAAATAGACAGAAAACTAAGAATTTTGTTGCCTTGATAACTTGTGTTTTTCTGCATTTAACAGTAAAGCCAGGCCCATGTATTTTGTAGCAAGCAAGCAAAGTTAATTTATATAGCGCTCTTCACAGACAAGAGAAGTCACGAAGTGCTTCACAAAAGACAATAAAATACAAATAGAAAACACAGATAAAATGACATTCACAATGTACTGATGCCTGTGTTTCTATCTTTTTACTACCCAGAACATGGGGATTTCTTGGCTTTGGATTTAGGAGGAACCAACTTCAGAGTCCTGCTGGTCAAGATTCGCTCTGGGAAAAGGCGAACAGTGGAGATGCACAATAAGATCTACGCCATCCCTCTGGAAGTGATGCAGGGAACAGGAGAGGAGGTGAGAGTGCTGATATTAAAGTGAATAAAATGAATCTGGTCTGGCCTTTCAGTGATGGTGAATGGCTTGCCTGGAGGACATTGTGACATACAGATTGAGGGGGTTGGTCTTTGTAGGAGGTCGACGCTGTGACACATGTTGGCTCAGAGTGAGGTCACACAAAGAGCTCGACGGGCTCGGATTAGTGTGCGTTTCAGTCTCTAAAAAATAGATCTGAACTTTGCTCCAGTGTTGTGTTTGAGGTTAATCCCTCAGTCACCTTTGACCTTTTCCCCCTGACCCCACTCTCTCTCATCTATCCTTTCATTGTTACACAGAGGAAAATGAATTGACTGATTGTTTTACACAAGTATTGATCTCGCATATAAATTTAACTTGTACTTTACGCTTCTACTTTACTTCATTTTAGAGACGCATATTATACTTGTTGCTCCACTTTATTTATTGAAGTTGTTTGCACATTAATTTACACAAATTAAATCAGTTAATTTATAAATTATTATGTACAGTTATAGATTAAACTACCAAACAGATTATACACTTATTAAAGTAAGCCGCACCATTACCAGCTGTGACACTAAAGATGAACTCATTAATGAATCATTATAATATAGTAGAATATCTCACATGTTTATTTTAACCCTCAAAGATCTAATGCGTCTATTGTTTTATAAAGTCAGATAACTTTTAAACCACAAATCATTTCAATGCTCATTAAAAAAAATCTGGTAAAATTTAGATTCTTGGCTTTTCAGTGGTTTTACAAATACTTTGTTGAATATTTAGAGAAGAGTAGTGAATGTAGTTACACCATCACCGACTTCTACCAAGTCAGTAAATTATTTAAACTTTCTCAACCGTTTCTAACTCTAACCTTAGATAATACTTTTATCAGTTTACTTCAGTAAGGTTTTGTAGGACTTTCATTGGTAACATAGTATTATTACACTGTGGTGTTGGTACTTTTACTGAGTACTCGCTCTTCCAGTAGTGAGACTTAACAGGTTATTTAGTTCTTGTGGCCTAATTAGTCAGTACTGTTTGGTCTCATGTCACATCCCATTATCCTGTATTTCTGCACAGCTCTGATCATAGTTGAAGTTACCTCTTTGTATACATCCTCCCAAAATTAGCCACAAAATAGTATCCAGTACAGGTCTTTACTCCTGATTTTGCCTTTGGACTCACTGTGTTGCTTTTTACATGGTGTAAAAACCCATGAATAACATGCAGTTAATAAGTGAGTAAGAACTTCAGCTCTTAGTTCTCTCAGAAATACACTGGTAGGAGATATAACTGTACTTCACTTTATAGGTTAAAATTCAAGCGTTGCTTCTCTGGCTGGTGAGGTCATCACATGTGTTTTTCATCAGCTGTAAATGACTGGAAAAAAAAGAACAACAAAAAGGTCACTACAGGACTGGGAGTGACTACAGGAGAGCAGCAGTGTTGAAAATCCTCTTTACTGTGCAACCATAGTTATAACGGATACAACTGGAGAATGAATTAATTTGCTGTTGTCTTATAAGCAGATAAGCAGCACAGAATAACAGTGGCTGTAGCTGAAAAAAAATTTAAGGCTAAAGCTGGATTCTGTTTGTTTTTATTATTCATCTTTCTCCCAACAGTTGTTCGATCACATTGTACAGTGCATCAGTGACTTCCTGGACTATATGGGGATGAAGAATGCTCGCCTTCCTCTGGGCTTCACCTTCTCTTTCCCCTGTCGACAAACCAGCCTGGACGCTGTGAGTGGTTTCTCTTCAAATTGACCCGCTGAGTGGAAAAACTTTGTCAAATGAGTTTTAATGAGTCGCTGGATGACAGGATTTACTGCTACTGATAATGTTTTTCTGTGTGCAGGGCATCCTGGTGACATGGACCAAGGGCTTCAAGGCAACAGATTGTGAAGGAGAAGATGTGGTGGGATTGTTGAGGGAAGCCATAAAGAGGAGAGAGGTATAAAATGAAGTTTATTTAATATATAAGGTCACAAAAAGCTTCACAAGAATGAAATTAATTAAAAACGGTTGAAAGAAACGGCAATAGATAAAAAGATCAGTGACTCATTTGAATTGTGAAAAATGCAATCAGTAAATGGAAACAAAATTAAGAAAACACTCTTAAAAAAAAAGACTGGATTCTCCTGTGAGAAGCACTCCTTTCCCCAAAGGAGCAATGAGGAAGAAAGTCTGTGTCTAATAAATCTTACTACAGACATCTTTGTGTATCTTTCTTTAAGGAGTTTGATCTGGATGTAGTGGCCATAGTCAACGACACAGTGGGAACCATGATGACCTGTGCCTATGAAGAGTCCACCTGTGAGATCGGCCTCATCGCTGGTGAGTTGAGCACATTGTTTCTGCAGAGTGACGTCTTTATATTATCTTTGTCTAATCTGTGTGTCTGTTTGAAGGTACCGGCAGTAATGCGTGTTACATGGAAGAGATGAAAAACATCGAGATGATAGACGACGATGAGGGGCGGATGTGTGTCAACATGGAGTGGGGGGCATTCGGTGACAACGGCTGCCTTGACGACATCAGGACAGAGTACGACCGCGCTGTGGACGACTTCTCCCTCAATCCGGGCAAACAAAGGTTAAACAGCCTCTCACCCACTCACATTATGTCTGTCAGAAATACCTGCCTTATTAACTATTAATCTGCTGGACACAGGTCCCTATGAATAATTGAATAACTTTGCTCAGCTATCTTGGAAAGCGCTATTGAATAAATAAATACAAGCAGATAAACAAAAGGCCGTATGACAGAACTCCACCAAAAAATATCCAAAAATAACATTAAAAAAGTCACAGCCAACATTTATTGAACTAGCTGTCAGGTGAAAAGGCAAGTTAGTAAACGTGAGCTTTAAGAGATGTAACAATGAGAACAGTGTCAGAACATTAAATACAGATTGCTAAACTGTTGCTGAGTCGCTAGTACAACATACACTCGTTCACCTTTTTACTTGGGCCTGAACTCTTGAACACCTACATAACTTTATGTGAGGAAGTGTTTTGTATGTTGGCTTTACATGTTTGTGTCTCTGTATGTGCATTACAGATATGAGAAAATGTGCAGCGGCATGTATCTTGGTGAAATTGTGCGGAACATCCTAATAGATATGACGAAGAGGGGGTTCCTGTTCAGGGGTCAAATTTCTGAAACACTAAAGACCAGAGGCATCTTTGAAACAAAGTTCCTGTCACAGATTGAAAGGTAGGAAAAGGAGTTTTTGTTTTTTTTGGGTTTTTTTTTATTAATGTGACAAGAACAACATTGATGCCAGTTAATTGCTGTTACACTGTTAGAGGCTGTCATTGCATTGCAGTAGAATCAAATTATATTTTATTTCTCTGCTGGTCTCCTAATGCTTACATTCTGCAAGTCTTTCTGCTGACTGATGTATTTTTCCCCTATAGTGACAGACTGGCCTTACTGCAGGTGAGATCCATTCTGCAACACCTAGGGCTTGACAGCACCTGTGATGACAGTATTATAGTCAAAGAGGTAAGTTATAGAGCATATAATGTACCCATATTTGCAGTATATATACAAATTACACCTTGTAAAAGGCACACATGCGTACTGAGAGTCTCTTGAATTTGCCAACACACACTTTTCACCTTTACTGCATGTCACTATTGAGAAAACTCACACAATGCAGTAACAGTGCATAGTGTGAAAGGCTTTGAGACCCACAATAGCTGTTTGTCAGTCTTGTGTTGTGAAACAGGTGAGACTGTGACTGAGCATGAAGTGCTTTGCAGGTACAATCTGTTAAATGTTGCAACAATGATAATGTTTTTTGCTAAACAGGTTTGTGGAGCAGTGTCACGTCGTGCAGCTCAGCTATGTGGGGCAGGAATGGCTGCTGTAGTTGATAAGATCAGAGAAAACCGTGGACTTGACCGACTGAATGTCACTGTAGGAGTGGACGGGACACTCTATAAACTACATCCACAGTGAGTTCACTTCATCTGCTATTGATGCATTATACTAATGCACTGAACTGCATTCAGTATCCACTTACAGCACCAAAGGGAGAGAACAACATCAGGACAGTAAATGACTAAATTTCCATTTCAGTTTTTCAATCTACAACATAATTAGTATTTACAACAAAAACCAGCGTTGTACAGATCCAGTCAGTAAGCTTTTGATTCCTTCACAGACTATTTCATGATGCCATATTTTGGTATTATGAAAAAATATCTGGACAAACCAAATGCAGAAAATAATGAATCACTCAATGTGCATCACCAGTATTTCATACATTTGTGACATGAGAACTTACGTGGATACTTCAATTAATGTATATATGCAACATTAGCCATATCTGGATACAACGTATTAAATGAGGGTAATTCTGGCTCTAGTGTGACTCCTCAGATGCACTCAAGAGTCTGGTAAGATGCTTCTGTATTCAGAAAATTGTCAGAACAGGTAAAATGTACCTATTCACTATTTCTAGTACACAAAAATGTCCTGTGTCATTGTATGAAGTCATTGTCTTCTCTAAGGAATGTCTAAAACAATAACATGAGTTTGTTTCATCATACTCTGTGTTTGGTTGTCTGGTTTTAGAATTAACATATCTTTAAGAATAAGCACTTTGCATGGTCATCAGTCCAAAATGGAAATCTCTGTCTCATTGTAAACTGTCATAAATTGTTCAACATGTCTTGGAGATCACACACAAATAAATGTCATTTCCTAAAAACCTAGAATGTTTAAACATAAATGGTGCAAAAAAAACAATGCATTTCTAGAGGGGTATATTTGACCTAGTGGCTGTTAAAGGTATAAACCCCCATATTTTTAATCTGGATTTCACTCAACTATATTTAGCACAAGGAGATGAGATAATTTTGGAAAAGTCAAAAACTGGGAAGCTTCAACATTTGTTAAATCAGTGTAATGCACAATTGAGAAACAGCAGCGGATAATGTTGACCCATTGGCTGTTGTAGTGTTAAAACAGATATATCTGGATTCTAGAGGAAGTGCTAATATCTTACAGTTAGACTCTGAGTCTCGCATGATTTAATGCAAGTCATAATTTGTAGTATTAGATGTTTTACTGGGTTCCTGGTGCAGAGAGGATAAATAATAAGACACAAAACACATAGTATGATTGATGGTAGATGATGATACAGATTCTGCAGAGTATTTAATTTAATTCCACAACAAAGGAAGGGACATTTACAAGCAAATTAAGCTAAATGAAAATGCAAGTTTTCAACAGTATCATCATTCACTTATTGAAGTGATTAACAATGAATGTAAACATAAGTTATTTGTTTTCAAGTAAATTTCATGGATATTTTTAATAGAACTAGAGCAGTGATACTCAAATTGTGGTCTGAGCACCACCAGTGATCTGCGAGAGGATGTCATAAAAATGTCCAATTTATATCAGTGTTTCTCTGATCACCCTCATCTGACTTCCAAAGCAAAGTTACAAGTACAGATAATTGTTTTCTAAATTAAAAGTGAATCAAATGTAGCCTAAATAGGCTTAAATTTCCCCTTGTGGGACTAATAAAGGCATATCTTATCTAAGAGTAGACTTTTATTGTATTTGTTTATGCAAACCCAGGTTTTGCGTCACTGTCTCTATACACTTAGGTTACCTATTGTCATATCAAAGACCTCTTGTGACTTGTGAATTGTGGTGGAAATGAAGTAGAATAGTTATCTAATCATAAACAAAGAGTGAAATGAAATGAAGAGTGACTTGAACAGTTCTTCAATGGCTCAGTGACTTAAGAGCTGGAGAAATGACAACCAATGTTAGCAACAAGGAGTGAAGACATGCTGTTAGCACCACCTGTAATATACAGCAGATTTAATTTGTAATATACAAAATATAATAATATTGTAATAGGCTGTTTAAAAAGGGTTTTTTAGGGTGGGAGTGGGAAACTGGCTGGCTAGTTAGGTGGTCTGAACCCCTGAACTAGAGGAACTGATTTTATTTTCAGATAGGAATGCTGTTACTGTCAACCTGTTGATTTAATATTTAATATCCACATTATTAGATAGATAGATAGATAGATAGATAGATAGATAGATAGATAGATAGATAGATAGATAGATAGATAGATAGA
>JAPQRP010000019.1:42337786-42365180 GCA_037367295.1 Apogon hyalosoma
TGAAGATGGACCTGTGGAGTTGAATTAATGAAGAATTCAGACCCAAACATAGCATTTACAGTTTATGTAGACCACAGAGAAATGTTTTACAATGCATACTTCCATTAAAAAAAAGTCACAAAAAATATCACTTCTTTAACACTTATTTCATATTCCACTAATTCTATTCTATTCTATTCTATTCTATTCTATTCTGTTCTGTTCTGTTCTGTTCTGTTCTGCCTGTCTATAGTTTCTCCTGCTCATCACTTTGTTTCCTAAGACATTATCGTCATTCATAATAAATGATAAGTATTTTGAGTGATAGATATTTGATAGAACTGATTATTGCAGAAGTGGCAGAGCAGGGAGAATCCTGTAATAAGACAATGTAACGCCATTGTCTCCAGTGGGCAGGAGAGTGGTCTGGACTATCTGCCCTTCCACCGCTGTGCAAGTGTGTGTTGATGTGGCATATATTGTAACATGCATATCTGATCATGTTTGTTGATTGACAGGTCAGATTAAATTGTGACAGTTCTGACCCTGTCTGGACAATTCATAACAGATCTTTATTTCAGTAGATGTGGGGGTTTTACTGTGGCTGTTTTCAGTCTAAAAACAGAGCTAAGCTAACAGAGCTATAATATAAACTATCAGCTGATGCAATGTGAAGATTATAAGACAAAGGGTTATTTTAGTTGATTGTCTAAATAACTGTGTATGTTGTTTGAAGAAGAAGAAAAAGAAGAAAACTTGATCTCATAAGACAGATGTCTGTAAATCATGAGTTTATTCTGTATTCAGTGAGTGATACAGTCTGTGAATACAGTGTTGATTCACGGGAGGTTTTTGGAGTTGTTAGTGTGTTCTGGTGCGTGACTTCCCCCTGCTGTTGAAAGTTTAGAATATTAGTACTACATATAATCCCCTTAATGCAGGGCTACTCTCTGTGACTTTGCTTTAATGGTTGCATTACCTGCATCAGTTTATTTTTATGGGCAGAAGTTGCATAATTCACTGAAGAGTAAGAGATTAGTTTTAACAAACACCTTGAAATTACATTGTCATAGTTGATAAAAGTCACTGTGACGGTGCACAGTTTGTCATTTACTGAATAAAAATGAAGGGTTTCAGAGCCACAGCTGCTCCCTCTCAGCAGGAACATACCAGATTGTATATTTGAGCCAACAGCTGGCTGATCGGCACACTTGCATCACAAAGAAAATCACTTATTTGTTTCTTATGATAGACATTTTTATTCATGGATGGTGAGGGATCACTAATGGGTTTATTATGAAGAATGAATGGCTCATTGACAGGGGAGGTGCAACAGATTGACACATTATATTTACTTTGCTTTTTCTACATGTCGATTTAGCTTTGTTAAAGATAGTCTCAAAACACAGTCACTGAAGACTGGAGTTTATGTTGGATAAGGATCCAGCAGAGACTAAAGACCATCTTAGGCCATGTTACGACTTCCACCAACTGTAGAAAGGAACAAGTGTTCATGTTCACAGCTTAAAAATGTTTAGTTTTAGTTCAACCACCACCAGCAGGGTTTCTGCTACACCATGCAATTAAATAGGGGAGTGGAATAATGAAACTTATTGTTTTTAGTTGAATACATACATACTGTTCTCAGTCTTTGCTACATTTCTTCTTATTTGTGATAGAAACAAAGGAAATCAACTGCTTTCAAGAAATTTGGCATTGATAGACCAACCTTATAAGTCTCATAAGGAGGGTTTTACATAAACACATATGATGATTAAGTCAAATGAACTTATTATTGAAAAGATCTTTGAAGAGTCTCAGTGTCTCTTTGGTATTTACACTGGTAATTGTTTCTCTAGTGTGGTGATGTGTTTTTCACACTGATCCAGGGGGACTGGACAGGATGTGTGTGTTGGAGGTCAACTGCTGAGGCTGCAAAGAGCCCGGTAAATGTATGGTGTTGGAACAGACAACTTCCTGTTGATATTGGAAATTTGTGTAATTCATGAGTCAAGCACAGCAATTACAGAGGGATGGGGAAGTGTGGAATCGTGGGTTCTTGAATCTCCCCTCTCAGTATACCTCAGTAAATGTATATAATTTAGAATTATTATAATAAACTGATATGCACTAATTATAGAGGCAAAACAATGCATTTGACACAAAAGGCCCCCCCACACACTGGGCTTGACAGTGGTGTGGTCCAGTTCCTGTGAAACAATCTGTGGAAGTGTATCATGGGTGGCTACTTTACAAGAGTATGTAAACTTGAAATAAAGGACTTGTCAGACATGAATTTTGAGTCACTGTGGCCACCATATCATGTACCAGCTAGCTTTGTCTGCTAATGCATGGACTCAACACTGTTATTACTGTTATTTCTATTAACAAATTTGTTGTAAACATTTGATGTTTACAACAAATATTCATAGGAGTTTTTAGCTGCGTGACTGAGTTTATTTTATTTTATTTTTCCTCTGAAGTTTCACAGCACTTACAGCTTTGGAAAAAAAATCTTAGAACAGCTGTAATTTTTCGCCAGAAATTCCCAATAACAATCCTTCAACATTGATGATTTTGTTTGAATTAAAGGGCTTAAATAATTATAGGAATTTGTAACCAGCATGTTAAAATGTGATAATTAAATACACTCACTGGCCTCTTTATTAGGTGTGTTTGTTCAGCTTCTTCTTAATCTCCAATAGCTCAATCACATGGCAGTTCAGTGCATTTAGGTATGAAGACATGGTCAAGATGTTCTGTTGAAGTTTAAACTAAGCATCAGAAAAGAGAAGAAAAGTAATTTAAGTGACTTTAAACGTGGCATGGATTTTGGTTTCAGACAGTCTTGTCTGAGTTAGAGCCCAACCAATATGGGATTTTTTTTTGGACCGATACCAGTATTCGGGGCTAAAAAAAGCTGATATCCAATATATTGGCCGATATATGAAATAAGAACATTGATCTACACAGCATATAATAATCTTATAGTAGATAATTGTGGACATGTGGATTAACAGTTGCATAAATCTTTGGTTATCTCACAAGGATAATTGACACAACTTTAAATCACTGTATAATATTCTTATATCAGACTAGTATGTGACCCATGGAACCACGGGTTGTAGAGGTGGTAGTTTTTATGCAGGGGAGAGCAGACTTATGAAATAGATGTTAGTCTATATTTTATAAGTAGTGACATAAAAATTGTTTGGTAAATCATTCTTTAAAATGTAAGCGACACCTACCTTTGATGAGTCAGACTACAAACCAAGCTATGGAATCACAAAGATAATTAGAGCAAAAAATATTACTGACCACAAAACTATGTTTTCCCTCACAAATTTTGATTTGTCTGTGTCACAGCACTACAACTTCCCATGTGGACTAAGGACTAAACTGAGCATGTGCAGAGTGAATTAGGTAAATCTAAATTTGTTCCTGATTGGAGCAATTGCAAATGTTACAACTGACCCGTGTTAAAACTGTCCCTGGTCTCCCCTACACTATTAATACCCAGGCGTGCCTGCAGAATGAAATTGTGAGGTAGACAGGAAGCGCATGGACATGGGGGTGTGTGGGGGGGTGAATAGTTCATAAGAGGAGGAGGGTTCAGAGTGGGAGGATAAGTGGTCCATTCTTGTCGGAGCGGTCCATGATTCCTTGATATTGTGTGTGCGTGTGTGGGGGGTTGATAGCGACATTGTCAGAGCAGAAGTGAAAGTGAAACTGACACGCTTTACTATTCCTCTCTAACTCTCCAGGCAGCACACACACACAAGAACAGCGACCGACAGAATCTCCACAGCAAAAAAGTTAAGAAATTGGCTACATATTGGCTGATGTTGATTAATTGGTGGTACGCTATAATTGGCGGCTGTAGTCTGAGTATTTCAGAAATAGCAGATCTACTGGGATTTTCACACACACAACGATCTGTAGGGTTTACAGAGAATGGTCTGGAAAATAAAGAATATCCAAGGATATTCTCTATGTTCATTACAACCTCCAGAACAAAATGCAGACAAACATCACCAAGCTCCAAAAAGGAAGAGGCAGAAAACAGACTAGAACTCCACATTACAGTAATTAATTATTTCCAAAGCTGTTTAGGATGAATAATGGATACTGAATACATTCAACAGTGTCTTTGTTGCTGTCTTTTAAAATTGGTCTTAAGAAATGTTTGTTTGTTGTCCCCTGAAAGTAAAATGAAATACCTGTCCTTTTCTTGTAGGTTTTATTAGAAGCAATTCTATTCATCAACAAAATTTTTAAGTATGTCATCAGAAATTTTGCGAAATGCGTATTTTTTAACTATGTTTGGGCATCTCATCCACAGTGTTTTAGGTTGGAAATATGGGTTAGGGTTAGCGTTAACCCAGTTGGTGTGGTAAGGCTGAAATACCTCCAAATCACAGACTGCTCAGTTTGCTCCATGTTGCTTGTCTGTGTTTGCAACAACTCCACTCAACTCTCGGCATGCGTGACGTAGCCCGTGTCACAAAAATTTAAAGGGGAAGGATCTGTCTCATGGATTGGTTGCTTTTACAGATCCCCAATCCAGCTAAAATGTTGATATTGGGACTGATGTCCGATCCCAGTTTCGGATCGGTGCAGCCTTAAATTAAGCCACATCTGTAGGTAAGATGAGTATAAGATGTGTTGAATCTGTTCTAAGGAAGAGGAGAGAAAAAATGCCAAGAGTTCATTAAGTATAGGTGGGGGCGGAGGGTTTTATTTTGTTGACTTTTGCTGGAGGTGTGTAAAAGGATTTGAGTTTATACGAATCCTTTTACACGGTTATTGAAATTAGAGGGATGTAAATGAAAATGGAGTTTGCACATCCTGCCTGATCCAGCTTTGAGTTTTGTCTCTGTGCTTTGATTTCACCTCACTCTTCACCCTGAGATTACCTTCTTTTCTTGACCTGCCTGTTCCCTGTGAAAGTCGATTGAGTTCACTTCTTTAACTGATCCTCTATAGAAATTGACACAGTTGGAGATTAGACCCGTTCAAAGGAGGTCTTTGACTTTTGACCGGTAGTAATTGCAATGGGGTTTTGGGACCATGTTTCTCAGTCACTGACACAACAGTTGTTGGAAGGATAATCGGTGAACCATTTTGGGTTCATACACCTGTGTAATGATGTCTGCTTATCACCCAACATACACCACAGCTGTAGCTATGAGTATGAAAAGTATTATAAAGGTGAAACGATTCACTGAGCCTCATAAACTAAGTGATGTGAATCTCTTCAATCTTGGTCATGTTTCTCTTTGTGTGGAAATTGAATTTTATTCTTTTAATTTTTCTCCCAGCTCATCGATTTTTATTTATTTTTAAAATGTCATTTAAATAGGCCTTAATTTACTGCCATACCTACCTGACCTGTGTCTGTACTGGTTTGTGTTAGTCATTAGTCACACTCATGATGATGATGATTATTATTATTATTGCTGTCCTTGAAATCTGACAATACAAGTCATTTCCCTCAGGTGATTCTTCCAGTCAGGTATAAGGCATTATGTATTTTTATACATTGTGTATTTTAATAATGGACTACTGCTCTATGGGTGGCTGTGGCTTAGTTGGTAGAGTGGGTCGTCCAATGACCAAAGCATCGGCGGTTCGAATCCTGGCTCCAACTGTCCACATGTTGAAGTGTCCTTGGGCAAGACACTGAACCCTAAATTGCTTCCAGTAGGGTCTGTCAGTGCCTTGCATGGTATATGAATGTGTGTGTGTGAATGTGAATGTGAGGAATTGTAAAGCACTGTGGGCACCATGATGGTGCATAAAATGCGCTATATAAATTCAGTCCATTTACCATTCTGCTCAGTGAACATTGAAGACACAATGATAATTGAACAAACTGTAGACAAGTAACATGGTGAGAAAAGGCTGTGGGATAAACAATAAAACGTCACTTTCAGTTTTTCTTTCAGATTGTTTATGCCATCTACCATTGCTCTACCTACCATTACATGGCTATAGGAATGTTGTAGAGAAATATAAGTGAAGGACACAGTCAGATGCAAAGAGCACAACTGATGGCACAGGTGACAGATGTGGTTTGTCTCCAAGACAGAACTGAACCACATTATGCAATGCTGTTGATTGGATGGAGATGCAGATTCAGTAGCAAAAGGTTCACAGCGTTCCAAAGTCCCTTCTTGGATTTAACTAAACAAATAGTTCAGAGACTTCCATTGGATAATAACTGCAGTGATTAATATGTTTCAGTTGTTTCACCCTGTCTGGAGTGAGTAGCTTCTCATTTCTTAATCACCAGTTGGATAGAGAGCATAAAGATTGGACTGTGCCACGATTCATCGGACTCAAATTGTGAAAGAACGGTTCAGGGAGCATGAGATATGATTTTCACACATGGCTTGGCCACCACAGACTTCAGATCCGAACCCCAGTAAAAATCTGCTGGATACAATGGAGAAAAAATGATGCAGTGGTTCGACTCTCCATCATCAAAATAAGAGAGCAGGTTCATTACAAAAAGCATTAACAAAAATTCTGTTTCCCTTGTCCACATAGAAATACACAAACTGGATTTTAGAAAAATGTTCACTTTGGAAGTGTTTTTAATAAGTTTTGTGACCTAAAATACTGTACAAGAGGTCTAAACTTAGAGGCAGGAGTTAAAATAACAGACTTTCAAAATACAGATATTTTGTAAAAAGTCCATGAGGTGCCATGGTAGCTGTAGAGTCATGTAGGTCACATCTGATAGAGTCTGATCAGTGATTGGTTACAGCTGTCAGTCACGTATTCAAACTCCTTACCTGTGATTAGCCAATGTCATGCCTTCATGGGGTAGATTTTCTACAGTTTGGAAACAGAGTAGTTGCAGAAGTCTCATGTCCACTAAGACCAATGAAATTTCAGTATGCTGAAAGATATGAAATTTTGATGAAGCACTACAGCTTTAAATTATTATAAATATCAGAACTGGTTTCTGCAATTTTTGTTTACAAAGCCTAAAAGAAAATTGACTCTGGTCTTTGTTTAGGTTCCAGCGTTCAATGCCGGCAAATTGCTCATTTTCTTTATTAGGTAGGTATTGAATTAGTGTCAGACCTATACCAGTGGCATAAAATGAACAAATGAAGACAATTAAATTGACTTTTCATTATTTGTGTTACACTGCATACAACTGATGAGATAGAGGAGATATTACTAAATTAATTGAAATGCTTTTCAAACAAACCATTTGACATGAAAAGTTGTCAGGAATTTTTTTTTTTCTACTTCAAGATTGACACAGACAGGCCTACAGTTCTTTACACAGCTCATGTTGTAGTTTTCGACCTCCATTTGACCTCCAGGTGTAAGTAAAATATATGGACCCACATTACAACACACTAAGAGCTCTGTGAAGTTGTTTTACAGCGTGTAAGGTTATATAATCTAACTTGACCTTGGCCTAATGCCCTGATATTGTTACTAAGACATTTGCAGCTAAGAGCATGCCGATAAACAAAGAACCCTCTGTGTTATTCTGTCATTTCAACTATTTTTGTGGCGATTGTTTACATGAACTAGTGATTCACGAACCAACAAGACTTTGTGCCAAGATGATCACTCATGGCTGTTGATATGTTCTGTAGTTAGCATTGCTCTGTTTAATGTATTCAAGTGGCTCCTCTCCTGTTGGTTCAATCAAAGTGACTTTAGTGTGGGCAGGCGACTGGCTAGCAGCAAGATAACGTAACAGCCTGCAAGTAGGGACATGTAAGGAAAGGACATGATGGTGGCGTATAAACAGAGCTTCACAACTCAAAGAGACGACTCCCAGACGTCTACTCTGCCTCCATGACACAACACTTACAAATGAGTATATTAAAGAATGACATTGTGTGCAGTGCCTGCTATGTGGTTATATAGTACTACTACAATGTGCGGGTGTGTTCTTAGTATTTTACTTTCTGTTGTGTAGCCGTGGGTGTGAGGTGTTAGCATGCTGCTGCACAAGTGAAGACAAATGAAAAGGTGAAAATCATGGGAACATGTTTAAAGTGATGTAGTTGTAAATTCAGCTTAATTTAACAGAAAACTAAGCCATTTGTCACTCTTCTGCCACGGAGGTTGAGTGATCACTCCAATTTGTATGTCTGAAAGTACTGCACCAACTTTATGATTTGGTGAAAGGGTAGAGTTTTTAGCAAAGACAGGGCCCTTAACTATTAAAGTAAGTCTGTAAAGAGAAGCAGAGCTTATTGTTCACTTTTGCTAAAGCTCCTCACTAATCCACATCCACAGGGAAAGTTTCCATTTTAAATGACATTTTAAAATTTAAACAGTCTTCATCCACACTGTCATTTTGGCAGTGTTTCAGAAGTGATCTCTTAGCATCATAACACACTTGAAACTCATGACCAGACATTAGACATAGGAATCATCAAAAACTGAGTAAAAGCTTTCCTTCTGTAAATGCTATAAACGTAATCTGTAATATCACGATAAAGTGCTGAATTTAACACAACAGCTGTAATAAAAATGGCAAAGACAGAAACACCTGTTATGTTGAACAGCTGGTACTCAATGCTGAAGCCAAGATCCAATTTCGGTTTTTGGTTAAGGTAAGAAATGGGCAATTCTGTTGTAGCAGAACTGCCAAGTAACAGTTATTCTCTCTATCAGGACTTTTTGGGATATATTTTCTAATTGTACAATAAAAACAAAGGCAATCTTGAATCTTTTGCAACTCTAAAACGCCTTTATAGAGGTGAAACCTTTTGGATACAATAAGCAAACATTATCATGTAACAGCAGAGCTACACGTCTTTCATTTTATGCTGTTGTCAAAATAGGAACCAGAGATTCAACTCTTTATTTCTACTCTCTTTGGCTCATATGTATTCTTACCAAGACGATCCTTTGACAGTACATTGGGTGCAACAAATACAACTGTGTGCATCATCATGTACAGAAGCGACCATTTCTGTCCATCCATGGTACAACCACACTACTGTGGAGTTTTTAAACTAAAACATAGTCAGCAGCATTACCAACATGTGGTGTGGAGATGTATGATGTAAATCAAAAACATGATGTATGTGAATATGCCTTACTTTTGAGAACTTCAATCAAGCATTGAAACATGATTATATGAAAAAAAAAAAAAACCACCAATAAATTGTTATTTGTGGTTTCTTAATGTTGCTGAACATTAAGGAGAGTAGACTATTGGCTTTAGTGGAGCACTGTGAATGCCTTTCCAGTATTATTGGGGGTGTTATCTCTAAAAATAGGCCCAGCAGGGCAATGTCAACATTCAGGCAAGTACACTAGTTGTAAACAAGGTACTCTGGGATGAACAAAAACAATAAGCTTTATCATTAACATGTTATCTGTTAAATATTTGGTACATCCTGGCTTTGTGGTTGAAAATATTACCTGGTTGCTGTAATAGTGCACATGTTATTGCCCCCAGATAAAGTGATTTAGACAAGAGTAGCTTGTTTACAACCTTTCTGAGCATGTTTTCTTGTCCACTGGCTTTATTTCTAGCACAAAGTCTCAGATCTTAGCAATTACTTGAGTGAGTAATAGTGACATACAGTATCATTAAGTTGGAAACGAGCCTTTAAAATTATGTATAAAACTGTAATTTCCCCTATAAAGACAGGGTGTAGTCACTTGTGGAATGAGCTGAAGTCTCACTTGTGGTGTGATTGGAAACTCCCAGGTGAACATATAGGTGTGTGACTATATGAGGGACAGAAGCATACAGATAAGACAGACAAGGTAAAACATATTTAAAGTCAGTATAAATGGGTCAGCTGATGTTGTGCCAGTCACCGCTCCAGTTGCCTGGTCATATTACAGGCCTGCACCAGTACAGCCACTGAATCTGTGCAAGTGCCCTTTTTAATTTTAGATTTGCCTGTAGCTTAATGGCTGGATTGGCATGATCATTTAAACTTGTTTTGTAATGTTTAATGTCAAACATGAATATACACTGACAGAAAGCAGACAGTTATTTTGTCATTTTCTTTTTATTGCATAACTTAGCATCCATTGAGTCTGCTGCTAACATTTTCAGCAAGTTATAAAATATTAAGATTTTAGAACGGTTTATTTTGTTTTTTAGCCGACAAACAGCCTTCTTTATAATACATTTTTGGGGGTTTATCAGAAAAAGCGCAAATGAATGTCTCAAAACATCAGCAGATACAACCACATTTCATTATGGTACAGTAACATTACAGCTTATAAGAATAAAAATTGCTTTCAATTTGTCTGAATCGACCCTTGAAGCTCTTCTTACATCCCCATAAACACTGGCAGCTCTAGATAATTAACTACATGATGTAATGCAGAATGATTAGTAATTAACAGTAGGTCATTTAATAATTTGAATTTCCAAGTAACAGCTTGCAGTCAGTGTTGTGAAAAAATTAAATATTATTATTATTATTATTATTATTATTATTATTATTAACACACACAGCATTGTAGCCTATGGAGATACTCCAATTCAGTCACCTGGGGCTGAGTTATTACAAAGATGCCAGATGAAAACTGGTAATTAACATCCATTATTGCAGTAAGCAGTCAATCATCAAATGGCACTCTTTGAATAATAAACCAAGACACAGTCATTATCACTTATTTACATTTTAATTCTGAAAAAGCTGCATGGTACTAAGCTGTGTTACAATTACACAGTAAACGTTTTACAATTGTTACTTGTTTTAAACAGAGGCAGAGGTTCAGTTTTTATAAAACTGGATGTGTTTTTAAAGACTTGAGGCCTATCCAGAAAGTCCCAAAAAATACCTCCTATCCACTTTTCTTTGACATCACTGGGAAAAGTTATGTTAAGGGAAAAATGAAAGAAGAGTTCATAAGGACTTAAGAAAACACATTGTGGTGCTGAGAGAACCCAGTTACACTTAACAGCAGCTGAGGTGACACTACAATATTCTGAAGATGGACTATAAAAGCACATTTTGGTTACTTCCCCTGGTGTGTTTCCTAGCATGTTGTTTAATACGGGATACAACCCAGTAAAAATCTGACTTCATTATCAAGGTTGAAACAGAAATGGACCTAAATAAAGACAAAAGCTACTCTAACAGCCTCAGACTCATCTTCTCGACTACATACATCTGTCAGTGCGAATCCTGAATCAGCACAATGGAATCAACATGGTAAAACAATGAAAGATAAGCTTAAAGCTATAAATTATGTCTATAACTCTAGTTTACATATGGTCATTATAAACTTGTTGAATTAAATATCAAGTGCCCACATTTATGACATTTTAACTCATAAATACACCTCCTCCAGTTTCCAGTTTACTGTTTACAGATTAGGTTTATTAAAGCTGAAGGGGCTAAAAATAATCAATGATAAATCTCCACCAAGCCCCCCCTCAAAATTCAATTATTTGTTCCTTGTGCCAGTATCAACATTTCCTGAAAATTTCATCAAAATCCTTCTATAACTTTTTGAGTTATCTTGCTAACAGACAAACAAACAAACAAACACACAGACAAACCCAGATGAAAACACAACCTCCTTGACAGGTAATTACAGGCTGTGAAGATCTAGCTCATTAAAACTGAACACAAGATCTGCTGCATTAACGTCATATTTTACTTCAGTAAGTGTTTAAAATTAGAAACCTATCATTATGGGTGCCTCAGTGATGTGGTTAGCACTGTCACCTCACAGCAAGCATTATTGTTCTGTTTTATTGGTCATTGTGTTTCATGTATGGGACTGCCTGGTTAAATGAAGGTAAATAAATAAATTAAATATTTTTGGCATAAGATCCAAATGTGTGTCCTGTCTGTCTTATTGATTATTTATGTGAACAGTCGGGTCAGCTGATGTTGCCACTGCAGTGAAATGTGGGATGTTTTTTTCTTTTCTCCTTTGGTAATGGATGGACCAGTGTATCTTCTGCTTAAGGAGGTACTAAAGCAAGCACTGAAACTCCTTTCCTTTGTATTTAAGACAGCTCTTGTCATGGCCGACACTCAGATACTTCTGTGTCATTTCACTCAATTAGGAACCTTCTTTATCCATGAGAACTATCTGGATGCACCCTGATAAAAGGTGTAGAGTTTTAGGGTAATATTCATATTTTCATCTTCTCTGCAGAATGCATAACCTCTGTCTGAATCTTTCTCAGCTCTTCCTCGACAGTTTCTGCCTCCGTGGGTTCAGAGGTGATCCAGGTGTTCTGGTTTCCTCCCACAAACATACTCGTTATATTATATGGAGTCTCTACATCACCCACATGTGAAAACAAATGTGAGTGAGTTTGACACATCTATCTCCATTATGTGTCCGGGATATAGAGCAAAGACAGCATTGATCCTTCTGAAAAAAGCAGACTGGAATAAAAGATTGAATTATTTTGTAGCGATTGAGAAGAAAACACAGAGACATAGTGGCTGTGTGTTTTTGTCTGAAGCATCTCACTAGGTTCACTGTCTCCAAACTAAAGTGAGAGTGAAAATCTAATTAAAGAAAGCTGCCATTTACAAAACTGAATTATCTGTTGCTTTGGTTCATTGCAGTCTGGGGAAAATGCAGATCATAATTATACTCTAATTAGACTATACTTTCTCTGGAGGTTCATACAGACTAGCAAACACTTGGGAATGTCTGTTCTTAATTTTAGATTTGGTTGGCTGAAGATCAGAAAACATGGTTTAAATGATAATCGACAAGTAAAGAAAAGAACAAGTAACCTCACTTACCTGTCTACCTTTCCATGAAAACAAGCAGTGTGTAAAGCTTAGATAAGTCTGCCTTCACACATAGCTTTTGCATACAGTTTCATAGTTTTGCAAACAGATGAGGATCAACATACAACAGGTTACAAGGGGCATTATTTATAAAACACTCAGTAAGTCCCATACTAATACTTTATGTGCAGAAAAGCATAATGACATACACTGAACAATTTGTCATCATCTGATATACAGCAGTGCATACACACACCTGAGGGTAATTTTCTCTATATGCCCACAATCCCAGGTGGACTGAATCATATGCTGCCTTCTACCCACTCACATTCAACTGCAAGAGGTCACCGCAAAGCCCCTTGTGAATGGCGATGATGCATAGAAATGAGCTGCTAATCACTTGTTTTTTATAATGAATCACAATCACAATCAAGTGGAAGGCGTGGAATCATCATGCAGAACTGCACACAAGTGTCACCGTACTATTTATGTTCACGCCATCAGGCTTTATGCACATGACTCATTACTGTCCTCGGGAGTAATTAGAAAACATTTAATAATAATAATAATGATGACGTAAAATATATTACAATGATGAAGATCTGGAGTTGGGTCCTGAGTACCTTCAATGGAAGATCACTGCTCTTAATGTGTGCTAATGCTAATGATATGCTCTGTGTGTATAGGATGGGTAAAATTTCCCTACGGGGATGATAAAGTGAGTTAATCTTCAATTAATTAAGTTCATTCCAGCCGCTTAAGAGTTAACATAATAGAGTTGTGTTTGATGTCAAAGTCAATGTCCAAATAAGCCTTGTCTTATTAGCAGGCTAGCTGATAAAGAGTAAAGCTGACTCAATACAAATTAATGTTGTCACTAGGCAATACTGATGCAATTAAGTTATGCCATTATGACATTTTAATTGAACCACAACCTTAAGCTTCTTGATTCTTCGATGGGCTTCTTATTGTAGCTCCCTAGGAAACCGCAGAACTAACTCAACTAGAGAAAAGGATTTTTTTTTTGTGTGTTATTCAATAAATAAGAGTTTATTAGCCAAGCTATTTGTAGCTGTCAATCAAAGCCATGGGGCCACGATATAATCTACAGTATATGGATGAGTTCTCATACAGCTGTCACACCACCAGAGACCAAGCTATTTTTGGTACCAGGTTGTAATTGTAAATGTGTTAACATGAGTTTGCCTTCACAATGTACAATAGCTGCTGCTAGAAATGGAGTGGGCTCACACGTAACAACCAGCTCCCAGCACAACACTCACTGTCACAAAGTTCATGTAAACCAGTGTGACACAGTCGTCTTGTTTTTTTATTCTGTTTTTATCTGAATCATATTTGTTGTTTTAATCTCTATTAAAATGTTTCTTGTTGTTTTGATCTCTATTTACTTATTTTAACTCGTGCTTGTTGATAATTCCTGTCCCTGAGTCTTATTTATTTATTTATTTATTTTTCCATACGTTATATTCTTTGCCTTCCTTATGCTGTAGCCCATATTCTACCCTGATTTCTAAATGTTATTACTATCTTTGTCTGTAAAGCTATTTGGGTCAACTTATGTTGTTTTTGAATGTGTTATATAAATAAACTGACTTGACCTGACAGTGTTTCTGAAACTGTGGGGTGTGTTATGATATCAGAGCCCCCCAAACTCATTTTGGAGAGTGATTTTACTGGAGTGAAAAGATAAACATGCAACATTTCCATTTTTGCACAGTTTATAAATGCCTTATTGCTCTGAGAATACATGCAAAAAGGGCTCACTGCAGCTACTGATACTGTTCACATATTCACATTTGTGACAGCAAATTTGTTTAGTATTCTAAAAAAAAAAGTACTTTATTGTTATAGTTATAACATCAGAAGTGCATATTTCATATTTTTATTTGGAAAAAATATTGTCCTAGGGAGCAGTCTTGAGTTTGTTTATATTGTTCAAACAAAAATGTTGTTTTTAATTTCCACTACAAATTGTTCAAAGAAGAGCAAAAAGAATGGTTATTGTTGGGGTTGGGGGGGGCTTGAAAGGGTACCCCAAAAGTTTGAGAACCACACAAGCAATGAGCAATCATTCGTATTCAAAGTAAAGAAAATAATCATTTAAAATGTAATGTCAGTGTAATAGTGTCAAAATACTGAGAGACACTGTACAGAGAATCAGAACACATCAATAAAAAAAATACATTTAAAAAATTAAATCCCAACCCTACAACTGACACAAATTTAACAAGACTATACACAAACAAGCACGTAGGCAATAAATCTAGTAAAAAGAGATTTATTAGTTATGATACTAAGTAGATTATGTTGTGGTGAGAAAATGGGAAGAATCTTTCCCATTTTTTTGTCTGTAATATAAAGATAAAATCATCAGCTTTCTTGTGCTTTTCTATCAGTCTTTATCAGTCTCTGTCAAATTGTGACATGGCTTAAGTCTCCCAGGTGTTCTCCAAACTGCTTGAAATCTATACATTCTTGTATCTACATTTGTAGACGACTGAGCCGCTCTGACTGCCTGTCCTTGTGTTTCCAGCTGATAGGTGGCTGTATCCTGGCCATCGGCATCTACGCTGAGGTGGAGAGGCAACGCTACAAGACACTGGAGGGGTTGTTTTTGGCCCCGGCCATTATCCTCATCCTTCTGGGCATCGTCATGTTTGTTGTTTCATTCATAGGAGTTTTGGCTTCGCTAAGAGATAATCTAACTCTGCTCAAAGTGGTGAGTTATGTGTAAAGACCCAAGTCAGTTATTTTCAACCTGAAAGTGACCTACAATGTTGAGAATTTACCTCTAAAAGATAATTTTTGGGGGCCATGATTGTGTTTGTTTTATTCATTTAAAACTAAATCCACTGAAATTTGACTTAAAAGCTTTGCAGATGTAAGCTTTAAATATAAGCATAGTTGCAGTATAACAATATGAACTCAGATTCTAAAAACATTGTACATTAGTAACTGGCCATAGATCAGCTTTGACACTAAGTTAAAGTTGTTTTAGTACCTACAGTTACATCTAAAGCGGGGTACACACAAAGATAATCGGGCTGTTTTTGTCCTGATTTTCCCCCTTCCCGACCAAGGACTGCAAATGCCAGATTATCTTATGTTTTATCAGATTATCCTATAAGACTATCCTGTGGTCTGAGGTGTGTCAAGAGTGAATTTGTCCCAATAATCGGCTCTGAATCGGGTCGGGGCTGACAATTGTAAATATTAAACTTGTTCAATATTTACGACCAAAAATCTTTGTGTGTGGGGAAAGCTGACGACTCCCGAGTCATGACTCTGTCAGTTATAATGTAGAATGGAATGTGTGCAATCAAGAAGCGAGCTAACTGAGGAACAAAGAAGCAGGCATAAATAAAAATAAGCATGACTGACCTGAAACATAAAGTTCGGTGGAACTCAGAAATGGAGGACCAGCTCATGGAGCTGTGGGAAGCCCAAGTATGTCTAATCAACATCTCCACCAAGTCGTACCACAACGGAGACGACATGTTGCGTGTTGTGTTTTCCGGTTGTTGCTACATTTGTTCTTCGTTTTTGTTGGACCACGTTTGATCACATGAGAGTTCTGGTTTGGAGGACTAGATTCTAGATCAGTGGTGGGACAGAATTGTTATGTGTGTGGTGTGCTGTGTTGAGATTATCAGACCACATCACACACAGTACGATCAAAACTGTTCAATGCCTGATATTTATCTTCATGTGTGGTGTCTGTAACAGATAAAAAAACTCTTCAGATTTCAAAAATCCTTATGTGTGTACCCCGCTTTACACCATTACACAGTTACTTAATAAAAAATATGTAACTAAATCACAGTAATTGATTATGCTTAACTGAGCCTGTCAATAAGTTTTAGTGTTTTCAGTCTTTTTCTTCTTTCAGATTAGCACTCAAACATTAGTGTATAGCATGGTGTTAGAACCTTTTAGAACAGTTCAGTTTTATTGACCAGTTTTTGTCAGAATTTTTTTTAACCTTCTATTTAGAGGGGGGGGGTCACATAGAAAAGCAAAGAACATGGTTCCAAATGAATACAAAATAGAAACCACACCCAATAACCTTTCAAAACACAACCTTCACAGCACTATTAATGTGTAACTGTATATGGACTGGGTTTAGCTGATTTCCTGTCTGTCGTCTGATTGGTTTCAGTTTATGTACACTCTGGCGGTGTGTCTGATCCTCGAGCTGCTGGGAGGGATTTTGGCGTTGGTCTTCCGTAACCAGGTGAGTTGTCCAGGTACTGAACAATAACCTGATAGAAACACCACAGCAGCAGTATGTCTGATAAGGTCTCATTTCTAGCCATAATAAACAGGAATAGAAGAAAACATCCAGAAAAATACAATTATAATACCCTATGATTAATCCTGACATAGTGACTAAAAAAATAAAGCAGGAAAATGTTGTTTAATTGACTTCGTAGCAGCTGATAACAGTTCTTTGGCATCAAATCAATGCTTTGGTCATGACAATGAGAACTTGTGACAAATTTGCATGTTGCTTCTGTCATTTACTTTGAAGAAGACACAGTAGAGTCTCCTTGCACCAATTAAAGACAGCAAAAGTATCTGTGTGCTCCAGCTTTTCTCCCTTTATCTTCAAACAAAAAAATAATGTTGAACACTCTTTCTGAAACATAAATCACAACAAAGACAATTGCTCATGCGAGTTGCTTCATATATCTCACGTCAATGTCACTTTATTACTTTTTGCTCATATTTCTTGTCCATGAATAGACACGGAGTTCTATGAAAAATAATCTACTCAAATATTTGATTGGATTTACATTTCCATGATATATATGATATACACATGATATATGTTTAATCAGCATGTATGCATGTTTGCTGATTGAATTATCCCCTTCCCTGGCTATCTCATATTGAATTCATTCTTTCAACTTATAAAAATCACACAAGTAACATGTTATAATAAATGAATTAAAAACAATAATAAAAGCACTTACAGGTAATTAAACAAATCACACAAGACGACTGTGTACATTTATATATTCTTGATACGTACTTTGATCATTTTTACTCCGTCATATTAAAAGATCTTGTAGGTTTAGTAAAGCATTCTTCTGTTTGGTAAAATTGTGATGTGGATATGCCTGACGGTAGAATTGTTCCATCTCCTGAAAAGCACATCTGGATAATTTATTGAACCACTCTCATAAGCATTTGAATGAACACAAACACCTGCCTCCTCTCAGCATCTCCAGCTGTAGATTTTACCCAGTTTTCCCAGTTTTGCGTGTGATATTCCCATCGCAGTTGTACCTGAAGTGTGCTGTTTTTATGTAGTCTATTTGTGCCACCTCAAGCAGTTTCCTCGATGATAAGCTGCGACCATGAGCAGTACTTTAGTGTTTTTACCTCCTTCAGAACAGAAGGAGGTAAAAACACTAACCTGCCTTGGAGTGCATTGATAATACAAGATTGGAAATTATCCATTTACTGGGTTTTTATGAAAATGTTTACTGAATATAATGGTCTTTATGCACAGCCCCACTACTTCCTGAACTTAAAGCAGCTCCTTTATTTCCTGTCTTTCATTAGTGGACACACTGATTAATCCAGGTGTGCCTGCTACTTCTTGTTGCGACTACTGTGGTCAGACACACCTGGATTAATCAGTGTGTCCAATAAGGAAAGAGGAAATGAAGGAGCCGCTTTAAGTTCAGGAAGTAGTGGGGCTGTGCATAAAGCCCATTGATTTTAGTGTTTAATACGGCCCTGCAGGGATGTGATGTTTACAGTGTTTCCTCGCAGTATGTGCAAATAGCTCAACCGCCTGCCAGCCATTCCCACTGGGCATTCTCTGTACTACCAGAACTCCAATATACTCAGCTGCTATAAATGCAGAAATAAACAATTCCTGCTGGTGCCTTTCATGCCGAACCACTGGAGGGCTACAGGTCACTGTGACGAGAGCATTTCATTCTCTGTCAGAAAAAAACTCTCTTCCTTGTACTCATTTTACATATTCTAAAGGACCAACAGAAGATGAAGAAGCTGCTCTTGGCTGATTTAATAAAAAAGCTGCAGATGGAATTTAATAGCACAAACATTAATACTATTTCACAGCAGGTGATGCACAGGTGCTGCTCAACATGCTCAACATTTAATTTAGTTCTAGAATATACATAATTCCTGTATAAATGAATGAACCATGGAACCTAGATAGAAATAGAAGAGATGCACAGTATTATTTTGTTGCTGAATGTTTATTTAAGATTGTGTCTAGAGATGCAGTGTGGTTAATAAAAAAAAAAATTATTCTGTTTTTTTTGTTGTTTAATTTGTATGATTTTGTCATTTGCGGATGTGTTTGGCGTAAAAACAAATATGCGCAGCGTGCACTTTGTCTTTTTTAATGATTTCATCTTCATCTCATTTACATGTAGATTATCTTCCACCAGATGATGCATGAGACATTACAGCACTTCATATTAGATTTGATGTCTGCAGTCAACTTTTTGGGAACTCTTACTGTTTTGTTAAAGTAGAAATATTACACATTTATGCATTAGAAACATTAACTTAGTTCACACAAACATAAATTCACTCTTTGAGAAGTGAGTAGGAGTTTATGTTATGGTGATAATGTGAGTTTGATTCATGATCACAAAGCTCATTTCTTGTTGGTCCAAAGAAAAGCTAACAGAGTTCGAAAATGATGCTTTCAAATCCCACTGTGTAAGTGGTAGTTTTATTTGAAATATATTAAAAGTACAACTTCTGATATGTCACTCCTTTACTCTACTAACTTCTCATTTACATTGAAATTAACATAACAGCAGCGCATAAGTAATGGGTACATTCGAATCAGATATCTTGCTCGTATAAGTAGGTTTCTTTTTGGCATCTCATTTCCGTGAACATAATGTTAAAGATTATCATGTGAGCTTATAATTCATTTTTAAATAAAGATCCGGTGACATCTCTTTTTGAGGGAAATGTCTTAATATCCCACCTCCACTTCTATAAATCTACCGATTGTAATGTGGTTTGAAAGGTGTACTTTGTCCCTATAGATCAACAGTCAAGATATGAAAGGGTATTAAATTAAAGGTGCAGACCCATCAATGTGGAAACAGTCTACTTCTATTATTACCTGGGTCGAGAAAGAAGGATTTGAACATATTAATGATGCAAAATGTTTGTTTAAATTAGACTAATATACTAGAAACAATTAGCTCTCAGGCTAAATTCTTTTCATTAATGTGCTCAATTGAGTACAAATTGTAAATTTTTCTCATTTTGTTGATAAAATGAAAAGATAACCTAATGTCACCCAGCTTCAACAGATTGTGAGTGACAGATGTGAGCTGTCAAAATGTCATATTTTAATATTCCAGTTCAGTGGTCAGTCACCTTGACTAATTGTACCATTTTCCCCCCACATTTTCCTGTCATTCATATTAATGGTAGATCAGCTGTGTTATGGAAATGAAATGGCATGACCCCTTTGCCCCATTAACACAAAAAGTGTTTCTTTTTTTTTTCTTCCCCATGCAGACGGTGGATTTACTGAATAAGAACATCAGAAGAGGTATCGTGAACTACTATGATGACCTGGATTTCAAAAACATCATGGACTTTGTTCAGAAGAAGGTATGGCACTGTCACAGGATATTTTCACCATGTGTGTTCGTCTGTTTGTTTGTTGTTCTGTCCATCAGGAATACACAAAAACTAAACTAATTTTAATGGAAGTTGGTGGAAAATATAGGACAGGGGTCAAGAAGTAATCATTAAACTTGATGCAGTGCATTTCCCTGCATTTTTCCCCTTGTAATATTTCAGTTGAGATGAAATTGGGTTCAACAAGGGGCCACATTTACTCATGGTTTGCTCCAGTGCAAAAGCATGTTTTGTAGGGGTGTAATGGTACAGAAAAATTGTGGTTCTGTACTTTTTCAGTACAGGGGTCTTCGGTTCGACGTGTTTTCAGTACAGTGAAGAAGACCAAACAATGTCGGCACACTGCTCTTGTTTTGTTGACTTGTCTCTCTCCATTGACATAACTGGCAGTGAACCCGAAATACCTCCAAATCGGAGATTTTAAAGAAGACGGAGGGTCTTCCAAGTCTGGCTTTGTACCTGTGACACTGCTCTGAGCTGCCATGCTGGTTCATGTTCAGCATGTGTATGGTGCGTGTATCGCATAGACATCCATCTAGGATATCAAATATTGCACATGGGTTCCACTTCCAGCCACCCTGCTCCTACTGTGGGTGTTCCATTTCAGGTTTTGTGTGGAAAGGCGAATGTTTGTGTTCTTCATGTAGGCTATATGTATTCCTTTGGTACACCTCTGTATTGTATTGAAGGCCCCCAACCAAAATGTTTCGGTACAAATGAGTGTACCATTACACCCCTAACGTTGGGTATTAAAAATCTATCACTGAGATTTACTAAAGGGGTGCAGTGGGTGCTGAAAATTCATGGACACCGTTAGTCAGGCGTTTGACTTAACACTGACAAAAATATTTCTTAACACATTTGCGTCTGATATGACTGTGACAACTTCACACTGAGGAGGTGCTGTTGAAAACAGATGTGGTCAGAGGAAAGAGTGATTTTCTCCATCAGTGTTAATGTGTATAAATGACATAAGAAGGTGTTAACACAGCAGATCAACCATAAAACTGTCCACATTTTCACCTGTATTGTTCCTGGTCTTGAGATCATTATTGTAAAGAGCCATTGACATAACTTTACCAATTCACCAGGAGGCTCAATAGGAGGTCAAACAGAGGATTTACTTTAATATAATGACATAAAGTTTCATGCCACAAAACTTAAATGAAATAAAATAAATCTTCATCTCAATGACATTCAGATTTCTATACATTTTTCCCACTTCCATAGGTGATATGGGCATCACGCCAGGTGACCTCGGTATTACTGATATTAAAAACAACAAGTGGTGTCAGGCACAACAAACCCCACCCCTTGTGCATATTTCGCCCATTATAAGTAAATGGGAAGATATGAAAAATTCATAAAAAATTTGAACTTTGACCTACTGTTCCCAAAATGTAATGAGATCCATTCTGGGTCAGTGGCAATTTATAAAGTCAATTTGATATGAATTCAACCAATAGTTTTGCTGCTACAGATGTGAAATTTCGCCCATTATAAGCAAGTGGGGGGGATTTTAAAAATTCATAAAAAGTTTAAACTTTTACTTACTTTTTCCCAAAATGTAATGACATATATTCTGGGTCACTATCATAGGTGATAGTATCACCTATGGCTGAGTGTGGATCCAAGTTAATATTCCTAGAACGACCAGCTTCCACGACCCACCTCGGAGAGCTTTCTCTGATCAGATGGTCCAGGCGGTCAGTTCCTCCACCCGCGGAGAAAGGGTGGGACCTCCATGTCCCTCCTGCGCCACAACCATCACAAGTGAGGTCGAGATACCCTGTGTCCCCCAGGGACCCACAAGACAGAAAGTGAGCTGGCTGCACGTCCACATCAGCGGTACCTGGGTCAGGTACCCGTGGTCCTGCTCTGAAAAATTTATCTCATCCATGATTAATCAATTACACAAAATTAAAATGAAATCTATCTAAAATTGATCAAATCGATTTTTTTAATAAGCCTTATTAATTAGTGCTTCTAGCAGCACCACTATGAGATTGGTATCTAAAATTTTTGACCCTTTCAGAATTTTGTCTGACTGCCTTTGATTGCAAGACTATGACAACTGCTGTTTTCTGACCATGTTTTTAAAACGATATACAGCAGAAAACAGATATGACTATGTTTTCTTTCATTTGGGAAAGCCCTTAATCACAGTGTACACCCACCTTAAATTTCCGAGATATGGCGTTTGATTGAATTATAGAGCTGTGGTATTTTTGGTGTTGCTCTTTCTAGTTTTTATAGTATTAGATGTGCTGCAGATACGCCTGGTAGCTTAACTCAATGATTGTAAACGACTTGATACAAGATGTATCTAAGGAAACTGCACCATCAGTAGAGTTGGTTTTCAAACCACAAGCCGTGTTTGCAATAATCAAGCACTGTGCAGAGTCATCACTGTGCACCTGCTCATAGAGAGAGTTGATCATGCTGCCGTGCACATAACCTGCA
Organism: Apogon hyalosoma; assembly: GCA_037367295.1. NCBI lineage: Eukaryota > Metazoa > Chordata > Actinopteri > Kurtiformes > Apogonidae > Apogon > Apogon hyalosoma. Next base: position 42,360,634 of record JAPQRP010000019.1, read on the forward strand.
GCTGAGGAATTCATTACCAACTCTTACAAAGCACATGCAGAGCTTTGACATAAGCAGGAAACTGAACACATACTGATCTGAAGCATTAAACCCCACTGAGTACCAGAGGAGAAGGGCTGAGTGTTCCTTCAGTCTGCTGTTAGCAGACTTATGAGCAATGGTGAAGTAGCACTTGTTGTTAATTTGATGGTTTATCAAATTGAGGCTGAAGCATCTGCATTCCTCTACTGTGTTAATGGTCAGCTTTTTGTGATCTGAATAAAATGCTGCAGCCTCACAGAAATATAACAAAAAACTGACTCTTCTGATGTTTTTTCACCACACGTTCAATTGTCTCACATCTGTAAGACATCTGGAAAGCTTCCTTAAATCATTGCTGCTCTTAAGGTGAAGGACTGTTGCATAAAGGACGTGTTCATTGCCAGAGTAACTATACTAACTTTGAAATGCAAAAGGTCATTTCCTAATTCCATTCCCTAGTTTACAGAAGCAGGAAAAAGCAAGTAAGTAACAATAATACACTGTTTAAAAACAAGAAAAGACAGATTTTCAGTGCTGGAGAAAAAAAGCCATTTTATTTCTTTAAACGACGAGTATTATTAGTCTCAAGTATCATTAGTATTAGACCACTACCCCCTGCCGCAGCTCCTTCAGTAGCAGACTTCTGCACCCACAGTGTAGGAAAGAGCGCTATCGCAGGTCGTTCATCCCCACCACTGTCAGACTGTACAACACAATAATATATCCCTGACCTGTATGTGTCTCATCAGTACTGGCTGACATTTTACAATTCTGCTCTGTTGTAAATATGAATGTAGTCTATACAGTTTTTATTACTATTATTATTTTTATTTTATATTGGTTTTTTTGCACTATCTTTATTCATGCACACTTTTTCTTGCACTTCATTCTGTTGCTGCTTTGACTGTTGAATTTCCTCATTGTGGGACCAATAAAGTCTTACCTAATCTATTGAAGATCCTTATTTTCAATGTCTCTAGTGGTCAACCTCCTGTTGCTCATGTCCAGACATAAATTTTGTGTGTTTCTGATATTAGCTGAATGCATCTTTAAGCAAACATTACCTACAGTACAATATGGAAGAACAAAAGATGCAGGGGTGATATCATTTAAACTACTTTTTCTTCTTTGCATAGATATTGGTCTTCAGGATGTGGGGTCTAGTAGATGTGCTATGATCTTTTCACAAATTGCAAATAAAATACTGATTAATACATGTAAATTTCTTCTCATTGTTAAACACTGCACTTTTAAATAGGGGAAGAAGAAAAGTATTGGTCAATGTTGTATTCTCAGGAGAGCAGATCTGTCTGTCCATGTGTGAGACCTGAAGACAACATGTGATTGATTACTTTGGTTCACAGATAAGGTCCATCTGTCAGACAACCGGTCGGCTTAGCACTGGCAGGTCCAGTCCATCAATAACATCAGTCTATAGATGGATATCACCACCCCAGACTGTAGGTGTTGTGTTACTGTAGTTAATCTATCCCCTTTTCTCCAAAACAGTCTTCCTTTAACCACTGTTTCTATCATTTCTTTTTAATTACAGCTCTACCCCATGGCAGTAAATGACTTCTTGTTAGGTATTTCCTTTTCAGAATACAAATTTTTCTTTGAAGCAATGGGGCTATGCAAAAATAAGACACTTAGTTAGACACTTCAATGTTTCACTGCAGTTTAAGTTTTCAGTTGCTGAAAGAACTGAACATATTTAGGTTGTTCTTCAGCTTGTTTGGGTTGTGACAGAATGTAACTCGAGCTGCAGAAATGTGAATCTTGAGAGAAAAAAGGCCACAAAGAAAGCAACTTTCATCATAGTTCTGGTCTGTAGTTATTTTTAACGCAATTTGTTGCAATAATATAGTCTGTGTTAATCTTGACCTTCTATTCGTGTGTGTAGTTACAAAGACGTGTTGCACTCAGTGGAATGTGTTCTGTGTTACAGCCCACACTTCTGTTAGTCAGGAGACCAATTAGCCACCCAGCTAGTAACTACGTCAACAGCCATCATCAGTCAGCCAGGCAGGTGGCTAAAAAAAACAGTCACTCCTGCTGCATATATTTCATTCTAAGAGATGTGAGTGACAATAATTGACCCCCAAAGAATGTTTTTTATCTAGTTGGGAAAAGATAATGGGGCCTGTGGGGAACCTTGATAAACAGATGATAAATTGATGTAATAGATAGTTGAAAGCTGAGTTTATTTTCCTATTCTGAATATCAAAATAATATATTCGTTAATAGCTTTATGTATCAGGCTTTTGCTTTTTAATTGATGTGATAATACCTATATTATAAAATTGAGGTTAGGGTTTCCTCTGGAGATATGCAGCCTTTTTCATTGTACTATATGTGTAGTCAGTATTTTTCTCCTCCCTCTTAGTTGGTGTTATTTTAATTTGTATCAAATTATATACATTGGTATCATTTGTGTGCATCAGCTACTGTTTTCACTGTTGTTCTCAGTCAATATTGCAGCATATAGACATAAAGTTTATCGAGTGTGTTTTTTTTTTTTTTTTTTTTTGCTCTGTTACCAAGCCTTAATGATTTCTTGATCGTGTGAAGATGCACATTTCCCTGAATTTAAAGGGGTTATATATAGTATTGATATTCCAAACTCTGAACAGCAGGGTGAAGTCACATACAGAACACATTTACGACTACCAAAACCACCAACAAATCAAGCTATGTATCCATGGACTGTAGCCAGTTATTTTTACAGTTGGTCAAAATAACAGTCTTAAATCTTCATGTGCTGCATTAACTGATAGTTTACATTATAGCTCTGTCAGCTCAATTTTTAGGAGGAAAACAGCCAGTAAAACCCCAAATCATCTCTGTTTTCTGTACGATTTGTGTTGTCAGTAGCTTCACTAAAGATCCTTATTCATTTGTCCAAACAAGGTCAGAACTATCACAGTTTAGTCTGAATTGTGGATTCAGAACGGCACACTTAGTGAAAATAACATCTGATAATAACCTTATACCTTCGTAAGTCTCATAATCAAACTCAGAAAAAATGCTGACATTTTAGCATCGACCTCCATTGTTTTCATTACTTTGACATGACTTTAGTACTCTTTACTCTAAACACACCCTTTAACTCAACACCAGTCTTTTTTTTCTGATTTTATAAAATCAAAAGGATCAATAAATTTGGAAAAACAGAAACAAACTGTTCAAAGCAACATACTGGAAGGAAGAAAGAAGACAGAAAACAAATAGAGAAAACATGCAAGAAAAGAAAGAAATGGACTGTGAACATTGAATTTAACTGAACATTGATCTTCATAAAGACAGCGTTCTGCAGGGCTGGTGTATTGGACTGGATTGCACTGTACTGTTGCACCTACAGCAATACATACTTGTACTCTGGCTTATTCATAACTGTCACACACATTAGTTATATCAATTATCAGCATTAATCAATAGTTTTTCTTCATGTGGCCCTTCTTTGAATCCTGACCCTTTGCTGAAAAACATCAGCATGTTGATTCAAGGCAGTGACGACGGATGAACTTGTTGCCTCGTTGGCATCACACCACTGACTCAGTGCTCTGAAGACACCATCTGGCAAAGAGGAGGCTCATATTTATGAATTTATTCATACTCTCTTTTTCTTCACCTGTCTTTCATGATTTCCTTGTTGCCTTTAGCTCCTGATAAAAAGGTTTGTCTCTATAAATACCTATAAGTAGAGCTACTACTGATGCTTTTGGCCTGTGTGTGAACTGTCCAAGAGAAAATGGCCAAGAACATTATGACTCACTTAGAAAACACTGCACATACAGAGATTAGAAACCTTTGTGTAATTAATTTGAGTGCATTTGGAGCTTTCTCCCTTTCTCAGCTTATTTTGTGAAGACACACACTGTGCACAGAAACAGCTGGTAGACATGTCTGAGATATTTCAGAGAATTTATTTTGGTACTTTTATTTCAGCAAAGAAGTTGAATCTAATCATTCAAAAGTACTTGAATAAAGTAAGTTGTGCTTTTGTACAAATTTGGTAAGTTATAAACAATAATTGCCCAGTGATATTCATGCACAGTGAACATTGCATGTATTAGTTCACACAAAATTACAAAAATGGGTGTCTACATATGATTTACATGTTTTTTTTTTTGTATTTGACTTATTCAGTTGTTCAGGTATTTGTTAAATCATATCCTTTATCTTTAATATAGTTTGGTCAACAGTAGTGATTTACTGACTTTCAGAGAAATTGTTTTATAACCTTAATTGTACAGCTGTTCTATGTCTTTTCAATCTATTCTTGTATTTTATTCTTTTATTTAGCTTTTTTATTCTTCTGCACAGCATTGTTTTTTTAATTGTACAGCTGTTTTTTGTCTTTATTCTTGTATTTTATGCTTTTATTTTGGTTTTTATGTATTCATTTGCACAGCACCTTGGCCCACTGTGGTTGTTTTAAAGTGCTTTACAAATACACTGCGTTCCAAATTATTATGCAAATGATGTTTTTGTTTGATTTTCCAAAATACTTGATGCAAATGATG
>JAPQRP010000019.1:42365280-42376903 GCA_037367295.1 Apogon hyalosoma
ATCATCATTTGCATCAAGTATTTTGGAAAATCAAACAAAAACATCATTTGCATAATAATTTGGAACGCAGTGTAAAGTAGAGAGAGAGCTTAATTGTTAATCTTCCCCCTCTAAGTCGCTTTGGAAAAAAAGCAACAGCCTGTGTCGATGGTTTACGGTTTTCAGTTGTCAAAATTCATCATCTACATCTTATAATTGGTTGGTCATATGTATTATATATCTTTCATGTTGAATAACAGTTGTGCAGATACACTATACTGACATTGTGACAATTTGTCATAGTATTCATTTCAGTTATGTATCACCACCTGTATGCCAAGTTTGTGAAAAAGATAGACATGAAACGGACACAGTTTAACATATTAATTATCAATATGTCAAGACAGTATAAATAATGTTTATTTTATTGTCTTTCCTAACCCACTGTTAAATCTTCTTCTGTTTCTGTTTTTTTCTAAGCATCTGCATTTATGTTTCCTCTTTCTGTCAGTTTAAGTGTTGTGGAGGTCAGGAGTATAAAGACTGGTCCGTCAACATGTACCACAACTGCACAGCACCAGGTCCATTAGCTTGTGGTGTCCCTTATACCTGCTGCGTTACTAAGGTGAGGCCACTGTTACTGTCCGTATTCTCATTGCTGCACTGGATTTATTCAATGTGTTGTGATTATCTCATTTTATTATAGTAATAGCTGTAATAGTTGCTTTTGAAAATGCTGAGGACTTTAAAATGTATATCATCATCCCTATGATGGTGATTACTTTACCCTTTTGCCATTTCAGGAACACACAAAGGCAATTTTCTCCCACACAAGACAACATTGTGTGTCCTTTAATTTATACACCTTCGCACTTGAATTTACAAAGAAAAAGACAACAAACAAGCACTCAGATTTACATGAACAACTCCAGCATTTTTCTGAGCAGCAAACTCAGTAAGCTGCTTATCCTCAGTATTAAATTAATTTACAGGTAAGATAAGATATAGCAACTTGTACAATGTAATAAAAGCATGTGCCAAACAGAATAAATAGATAAATACATACAAAAAGAAGAAGCTGAGTTGTGTCAAGTATCAAGTAATAATCTGATTGTGAAGGAATAATTGATCGTATGGTACATAATATTGCACATTTAGTTGATATTGAGCATTTTTGTTACAAGCGACACAGTTTAATTGATAATGACTTTAATCAAGTGGCCAAACATGTATTAACATGTATTAGTTTTCTTGTGAATTGATGTATCATAACAATATTTCCCTGTTTCAAGCTGATCTTGGTGCTTTGTAGTAGTATCATATTTTCTCTGTTAATAGAGCTATTCTTGCAGTAGTGGTTCATGACTACTCTGATCGTATAGCGCCAATATATAGCCACAATTACAATATAGCCACTGTAATATTCCTAGAGGCACTGTAAAGATAGGTTTGTAAAATGATGAGTTGTTTCTCGTTTTGGGGTGATGTTATTTAGAATTGCCCATCCATAGTTGGAGCATCTGCCACCAGGATTCATCGTCTCTATATGTTGTGTAGTGTTCCAAGATGAAATTCTCATCTCATAATATACACAATTCAAAGATGGGATTCGTGGATAAATTTAGAAAAATTGAAAAATTCCTTGACACACAGGAGGTGCTAGATGAGAAATCCTGCCAAAAACATCCCACCCCAACTAAAACTGATGACTCCTTCACCTCTCCATCTTGTGCCAGATGGCCACAAGTTGTTGTCAGTTTTTCTTATATTAGAATTCATGAACATATTTCAATATATGAATATGGAAATCATCAAATGGGCAAATGTATTCTCACATACACACAAGCACATACTTTCCTGGAAAGGAATCTCATCCCTTTTGCTGCTGACAGAGTGTGTTGACACTAATGGCGTATTCATCTTGACTGTCATCTGTGTGTGTGATATATACAGTCTGTGTGTCTCTTTGGCTGTCTGTCTGTAGTTTAAATCCAAAAAACTTATATTTAGCAGCTTGTCTTCTTGACTCTTAACTGCTTTTAAAGTAAATTCTTAACTTACAGTGATAGTTTAGAATTACTCAAGTGGGGTTGTATGAGGTACTGATCAGCATCAGTGTTTTACTTGCAGTAGAGTGCATCATGTGGAAAAATGTGGACTGTGTATAATTTGTTTCTGTTCCCCTCTCCTCTAGCCTAATGAAGTGGCTAACACTCTGTGTGGGTACAAAGTGCTAGAAAAAGAGGTGAGGCCATTAACTCTGACCTTATAACATCTGTTTGTTGCAGCACAGTGCTCATTCTTTAACATCTGGTGACATATTTACTGTAGTTTAGGTCTGCGTTCACATCTGGGGTTTGATAATTATACCACAAATGAAAGATTTTGTTCCCAAACAGACAGATATGAGACACTGTGTACTAATGTAATATTTGCATAATGTGCTGTCTTCTTCCAGCTGGATGTTTTTCAGCAGTAACACATAGTAGATGTACCATCGTGTGCACAGTGGCTCTCAGTGTCACAGCATGACACAAAGCTATGAAGCTAGAACAACCTAAAAGTGATTGCATTTCATTAATGGATGTCACACACTTTTTTTCTTCTGTTGGAGAAAAGTGTCTCCTGCAGTTTGGCTGATAAATAGAGTTCTGATACTTGGGGATGTTGTTTTCATTTATTTTTGACCTTCAATTACTGTGTAAGGTGAAACAGGACATGTAACTATTTTGAAACACATGATGGTGTTATATTTTAAAATTTCAAGTATATCCTCAATATGTGAAAACTCACTGGACAGCACCCACCTGCAGTACTATGATACTGTTCTATAAAAAGAAAACATCTCATGACTTAAAAATGAAACTGACTGCTGTGTTTTATTTGTTATTGACTTTTATTATGTTCCTGTGAAAACTAACAGAACATTTCGGTCTTGTGTAGCGCTTGAATTTGATCGATACCATCTATATCAGAGGCTGCACTGATGCTTTCTTCATCTGGCTCATGGACAACTACAAGATTATGGCTGGACTGCTATTAGGAATCCTACTGCCACAGGTACACACATAAACATTGCATTTCCGTGCTTTTTAGGTGACATATTGACTTGCATTAATTTCCTGGAGACATATGCTACGTTAGCAAGACCTAAACTGCTGCTGGCAACCCAAAGCATCTACAGACCTATAATATGACAAATAACTCTTCAACCACTGCTTCTATTAATACATGTAAATAATTCAGGTGCATTTCAGTTTCAGCAGCATCAGATATGAACCAATTTGACATTCAGAGACTCCGTAGTGGAAGCATGTCATCTTCTGCAACACTGATTTGCCAGTTCATGCTACATTTTGCTGAATAAGTCACTATTTCTTCAGTTTTCTCTGCTTTGACAACCTTTGAGCATCTACATAACCAGTAATTGAAACATAGGAAAATACGTTTTCACTGCCAAATGCAACATGCGCATAATATTATAACAAACAGCCATGAATCTCTTAGGAAAGGTTAAATGTGGAGAAAAACCCTAGAAGTGCACTGTAGGAACTCATTTTTATTCATAATTTTAAGACAATACATGAAAAGCCTACAATTAGAAGCAAACAGGGAATTGTTGCTATGGAAATGTTACGTGATCTCACGTCGCGATCTGGCAGGTTTTCAGAATGATAAAGTTTTGACGGTAGATTCAGATTTCCAGCCTATTCTTGTCACAGCTCCTCCAAACTGCTCTTAAGGCTTTAATACAGACTGTCTTTTGGATTTTTCTTATTTTTCATCATGTATGAGGTAGAAACTGGAGATTTGGTAGTTCAATTCCTGCACCTTCCTGTCCTTACATCATTGAAGTGTCCTTGGGTGAAAGACAAAACTTCCAAAAGGCCTCTGCACCGATGTGTATGACGCCCATTGTAAAGTACTTAGGGCTTGATTTTACTAAAGGTTTGTGCATGTAAAAATGTGCACAGATTTGACTGCACGCAAAAACACATTGACGCTTATCTACTAACAGAATGCATTGACCGTTGCGTCTCTCAGGTGGGCAAAATAACTCACGCAACCCATTTAGCGTGTTTGCCTTGATGAATATGCAGTATGGGTGTTTGTGCCAGAATGCACAACATTATTAGGAGGCGTAGATGCAAATATTTATTTAGCATGCGGAATGTGATTTACCAAACCTGAAACTGATTGCAGTGGCTGATTTTGCGTCTATATTTAGCACATCTGAAAGGCAGGTTTTAACTGGCACAGCTTCACACAAAACTGGCTGCAGTTATTGTGGTGAGGAGGCAGCATAGGCCCAACCAAAGGTAACGCAGAGAATGAATCTGTTCTGCTTGTGTCAACATTTTTGGAATGACAGAAGAAATAATAATTGAGACGTATCACCTACTCAGCAATGCCATTTTAGAACTTCTAAATCAACTAGGAGATGATTTGGAGGAGTCGTGCCATACCTTCCATGACAAAACTCCTTGCAACGTTACATTTCCTTGTGTCTGGATCATTCCAGCACACTGCTGCCATTAGTGCTGGCGTATTCCAGAGCAGTTTTGCCAACGTACTGTCTCTATGACGACAACCAGTAGGGCACACAAAATCCTCCTTTAAATAGGGTGGTCTCCAAGACTTGACACCTGTTGTCATTTACACAGGCAATCTTTGTTGATCACCCATGACACACAAGTCAATAGCACATGCATTTTATAGCACAAGCAACTGTATTTGCACCTGTTATTTGTGATCTTAGTAAATCAGGCCCTTTGAGTGTTAGAAAACCACATATAAAGACAAGGCCCCTTCACTATATTGCATTATATGGAGGATAATACAATGCATCAGACCCAACTTGACACTTGTCGTAGACGTAACCCGCACATTTATCACTTAATAATTTTTTTTTTTAGCTGACCCATTAGAAGATGTAGACAATGTGTTTTTGATCACTGTATAATTTCTGCCATCTTACATCTTTACATCCCATTTTAACTCCATTAAAATGCAGATGCACTGACTCATACACACAAACAGCATCACTGTCCCTCCTTTCACCCACTGACAGCAATGAATGCACTCTTTCACAATGAGACTTTAATAAGCATGTTGAACTAGACTGGCTGATTCAGAAGATGGCTTCCCTTTCCTCTTTATGTCACTGTCTCTGCAGTTCTTTGGTGTCATCGTCAGCTGGCTGTATATCACCCGTGTTGAAGATGCCATCAGTGAGTATGGTCATTACATGGATGGCCTACTGGAGGCGGAGGGTCCACAAAGACAAGCCAAGAAGCATAGCCGCGTTACCAAATGGTTCAAGTGCATGCCAGACTACGACTGATGAAGACAGCAAACAGACTCCACAGCCAACCCTCGTGGCTGGTGAAATCTCTCCATTCATTCCAGACTCTGCCATGGTGGGAGTATGCAGGTTTACTCCTGTTGCACTTCATTCTGGAGAGAAAATGTGTTGAATTTTGGCGGCTCGTCAACAAGAGCTGTTTTATAGCAAAGTGCCTTTTGTTTCTGTGATGCAGCATCCATTGTATTACTAATTATTTATGATTGTACAGTGTCGTAGCTGCACTGTGCCATGGGCAACCTCAGGGATGAAGACAGATATCCTCTATTTATATCTGTTTTTATTATTACAGTTATGTCACACTTCTCTCAGTCTATAACTGTAAGATTTTTCTTTTTCGTACTTGCAATTACATTGGTTCTTATTCTGTCTTATAAGGAAGTTCTCTTGTCCGTATTATTATCGTTAATACTTTAAATGAATTATGAGAATATCTTTTAATCAAAAACAGGCTTGCTTTATTTTTATACATAAAATTATAAACACTTTTTTTTCTAAGTGGCTACTGACACAGGGGTGACAGGGGTGCTGGTAGGTAAAATCTGATATTGATATTAATCAGCCGCTGGGACAACGTTCAGAGTGCAGAGTTTGGGCCACAGCATTCAATACACAACTGTCAAAGAACTGAGAAGTCAGGGCACGCTGCTGCATCTAACATGTAGCTCCGCCCACCTACTCCAGCCTCAATCTCACCAACTGCACAGAACACCATAAAACAACGTATAGAGCATTTGCAACAATAATTCCTGTTCTATACTTTATGCAATCACTAATTTGTCATTTCTTTCATCAATTGCCATAGTACTGTGGTAGCAAAATGCACAAAAGAATGCACTGAAGTATACGCCATATATTACCACCACAGTACTGTGGCAACAAGAGGGTATTGAGTTCATGGAACAGTATTCATGACTGGCTCTAGTACAAATGCTAACATTTGATTAGTTGTGTGGCAATAGACAAACTGATATTTTGTGCCACAGTACTGTGGCAGTAGCCATTGCCATTTTTTTAGTCTTTTGATTTGGAAGGAGAAGAGGACTGCAAATGGAAGGTGTGTATTTTTATTGACAAATTCTTGTTTTTACCCTGATTTTGGCTCCTGTGACTTTATGAGATATTTAAATCAGAATCTGTGGTTTTGGTACCCCACACTGTAAAGTTAGTGCTTAGTAACTCTTAATGAACTGATTTGTAATAGATTTATAATAAGATGTTTTCAGTGTTTTGCATATTTATTCCAAAGAATGTGTAAGATGTAAACACGTTTTCAGGGGCTTAAAGGGTATGTTCATACTGCAGGAAAAAGTAGCCCAAATATGTTTTTTTTTTCACACATATGTAACTTGTTTTTTATGACAGTGTGAACATTAGAAATTATATGGTATTTGATTTTTTTCAAATTTGATCTGGTTTCCTTATGTGTATGGTCCTGAATCTGATACAGATCAGATCTTTTTCTTTGCAATCTCAGTCTGAACAGTCAGATCAGAATGCATGCAACTTTCACGTCACATTAAATGTAGATTTGTGACAATTCTGCACTGGATCAAGTCACTCATTCAATACAGACTTTCAAATGCAACATGTATATGAATGCAACAACAACATGAAATGTATATGTTAATAGAACACTGACCTAGACCACCTAGACCACTACAAAGTGAATATTGATAACACTTTTATCTGTACCAGAGTATTTTCACCATTTGTGTCTGTACTTTCACTGAATGCAATGATCTGAAAACTTGTAACTCTTCAGTTTTGGATCTTGACCTGTTCATATTAGGACCTTTTATTGGCTACATTAAAAAAAAAAGAATACTTCCATTGTAATTATACCCTCTGTCTAATCTCCTTTAATACTCTCTGTTTATTCTCAGTTATCAGGAAAATATGAGACAAAACAGAAGGATAGAAAATTCAGTTCTAGGACAAAAACAAATCAGCAAAAAAAAAAAGGGCTAACTATAATATACCTGGGATATAACTGATATACAGAGTAAATCAGTGTGGCCAATATTGCAAATATGCTGGTGAAATGAATTTAATTTGCATTTTAAATTTAATGTAAAGTGGGTCACCAAGTTCAAATGGGGTTTCTCTCCCCATGTCTCTGTATGAGGGCTCACTGATTTTTTTAATACTATAATTTTGTATCTACATCATCTTTCTGTTTGGCCTTGTGTTAAAACAGCTGTAATCCATGAAACTGTATCTGCTGGTGGGTTGAAGGTGAAGGTTTTGTGTGTTTGTTGAGGGTTTTGAAATGATGTGCCATTGTTATTGCCTGTTTATTTCCAAAGCCTGAATTCCCACAGAAAGAGATGTTCAGCGCTTGTTTTATGGTATGTTTTATATTTGATGGTTTGATATTAAAGACAAACATGATCATGCTGTTGAATTTTCTCATGTCAGTTCATTTGTGAGCCTCACTAAATAACACATTCTGTCGTTAATAATGATGAACTAAAGCCCTGAATCATCTCAGAACATCACACATAACATAGCACCTAAAGACCTGGTGTTATTACTCACATATTTTGCATAATTTCCTGAAGTGTGAATGAAATACACATGGCCAAAGTCCAAAATTTTTAATACAGGGTGTTCCAAAAAGTTTGACATCATTTCATTGCGTAATAATTTGTTTAAAATTTTTTTGCTCAAAAAAGTAGTCGTTTTTATTGTTCTGCTTTCAGGAATAGACATGCCATTTACTACAACAGAAAAGGCATTCTGTGTATTGAAGTACGCCCAGACTCAGTCAAATGTGAATGCGCAATGTGAATTTGTTAAAGAAAAAAAAAATTCATAAATAATAAATGTAAAAAAAATAATTTGTAGAATAAAACATTTTATGTCCAAAATCAATCCTATTAAGTATCATTTCTCCTGACCATGTAGTCACTCTGATATGGACATCTCAAATGATGTAAATTTTTTGGACACCCTGTAAAATAAATAAATTACACACTACACATATGTGCTTGTACTGTTATAGATGCATCTACCTCTGTACATTTTCCTTGATGCGTGGACCTTTTTGAGGAGTACATTCTATACATCAGTGTGTAGAGCATATAGTGTGGGGTTGGCCCTAGTTTATGTGGGTCAACAGCTTTTAAGAATTGCACTGCAGGATAAAAAAAAACAAAAAAAACATGCTGTTCATTGAGGTTTGGTGCAGAATGGTTGAAGGTACATTAAAATGATGCCCTATTGTCTGATGAGTTGTGCTGTTCATCTTTGAGCTGCCTGTGGGGATGAGTGTATGTTTCTGTAAAGGGATATTTAGTGGAGGGCAGCTGTTTAATAAATCATGACTAATACCACACTGTAGACTTTGTAGGACAGACATCTCCTTCAGCTTATAGCAGTGACTGAATCTTTCATGCTGCTAAAAGTAAACGTTCACTGTTTTCATTCTGTCATTTTCAGCAAAATCTGAAGTAGCTGAACTTAACCCTTAAAGGCCTAAACAGCTGCAAGCGACCATCTACTGACCTAAAACATAACTTTTTAACCACATATAGACATGTAAATAATTCAAGTAAAATTACATTTGTCAGATTTTGCAGAAATATCAGATATGACCTATTTGGACGCTCAGAGGCTCCTCGGTGAACGTGGAAACACCATCATTTTCTGCAGCATTGATTCGCCAGTAAAACCCATGGAGTTTGACAAATGACAGTGGTCATAGATGTCTGTTTTGATATTCAGTTTATGATATATTTTGCTGAAAAAGTCACTATTCCTCAGTGTTCTTTGATTTCTCCTTCCTCCTTCTTGGATCGCTCCTTCGCTGTGGTTCTCCCTGAGGTTTCTCTTTTCCCACTGGGTTTTTGGAGTTTTTCCTTGCCAAGAAGGAGGGTCTAAGGACGGGGAACGCCCGCGACATTAATCCATTTCCCTCATCTCCTGTTTACTTGACTGTTGTTTGTTCATATTTAACTAACTCTGTAAAGCCCTGTGAGACAATCTTGTTGTGATATAGGGCTCTACAAATAAAAATAAAAATAAAAATGAATTGAATTGAATTGAATTGAATTGAATTGAACTGAATTGAATTGAATTGATTTGCTGTAACAACTTTTGAGCATGTACACAATCAGTAAATTAAACATAAGAAAATACTTCACTGTCATTGAAATATGCAAAATGCAGAGGACTATGACACTATAATGAATGGTGATAAACTACTAAGAAAGCCTTAAATGTGGAGACAAATTTGTTTGGAAGTGGCACAAAAATAATTGTAGGTCTTTAAGGGTTAAACAGAGGCCAATACTAGGTTGGAACTCATAGTTGTAGCTCTAGTTTTAGGTAATTTTACAGTTCATTCGTTCATTCATTCATTCATTTATTTGTTCATTTATACATGCAAGTTAAAAAAAAAATCCAAAATCATTCATTTACACACGAAAATGAGTGGGAAGAAGAAAAACCTATTTAATCCTACCCCCATTCTCATCATCAAATAACTTAACATCTTAACGTTTTAGATACTCACTCCTGTCCTTAGACTTCAAGCCAGAACAATGAACAAAACAGTCCTATACCAAGTTAGAATAAACTCATTTGATAGTATTTACATTATAGAACCAAAATGTGTGTGAAAAATAGAAACAAAGTACATTCCTGGTGGTGTTACCACAGGTAACAGTTAGCCATCAACTTACATTATAATAATTATGCACCAACAATGGTAAGATAACTACAATACCACTGATGGTAAAGAACAGCACATACCAGCTATGGTAAGAACAACAGCAGAAGGTAAAGGACAACACATATCAACTAGATGAAGACAGAATATAGATGTAACATAAGTATTAAGACCCTCTATCTTTATACTGGGACCAGACCATATGTTTATACAACAGTTTAATCTCTGGATATTTTGGCATTGCTTATGTTGTATGTCCAGACTGTTCCAAAGTTTCATACCACATACAGACAAACAAAAATGCTTACGAGTGGTTCAAAATTTAGGTAATGTGAAATCTCCAAAACCTCTCAGATTATGAGTACTCTCCCGAATTGTAAAAAAAATTTAAAAAATTGTTACATTACTTGGTAGTAGTTTGTTGAATGCTTTGAATAAGATTATTGATGTATAATATTTTACAAGATCGTGGATTTTTGATAGTTTTGAACGAATAAACAGATGATGGGTGTGTTCTAGAAATCCAACAGTGATTATACATCTCAGACAAATGTTGGACTTTGGAAGTATGGTCATTGGCTTATTTTAATTCTATATATAGCTGCATGAAATGAATATTACCATTTTAAAAACATGCATTTAACACAATGGTTCTGTTTTTCACATTAAAGATAGTAAATATTTAGAATTCTTCTTCCAATCCAAAAATCTGCAGACACAAGAGACAGTTTGAGCAAACATACAAAATAAATTAAACTGCATCCTGTCGCTACTTATTTAATAAGAACCAGATTAGTCTTTGTTATCTCAGCTGTGACTTCTCCCACTACTGAGAGGAGCATATTTATGGAAAATATGTGAAGAGGTGTGTTATTTATGGGTGGTTAACGGCCACTGTGGATCGGTAGTTATCTGTTCTTAAGTCTGCATCTCCCACTGCTTGAAGGCCTTCCTGCTGAAGGAAACCCATTAATATTTCAGTTGTACAACCATCAAGGATGACTACATTATTTTCCTGCATCAAACAACAAAGAAGCTTGAAGGATGTGGTCAAAGTTGCTTGTACAACCAGAAAATACAACATGCAACCTTTCATAAACAACCCTCAGGTCTGCAGTTCCAATAGTCCAGGGTCAACAACACGTGGGTCCCATCTTCTTTTCATTCAACATTATTGTTTAACCACAAGCAAACAACAAATTGTGAACATATTTTCCTGCTTTTCATCAGTTGGTACCAGTTGTTACTTTAACCTTCAAAAACAGCAACCAGCGACCAAAAACATCAACTGACCCGGCCATGAATTATACTAATAATAATAAGCATTTGTTGGTGCTGCCTGTAACGAGTTTCTACTTTGGGAACAGGAGACATTACATCAGTGTTTTTCAACCTTGAGGCCGGGACCTCACATGGGGTCGCCTGGAATTCAAATGGGGTCGCCTGAAATTTCTAGTAATTGATAATAAAAAAAAAAAAAAAAACAACTTACTGATAAAAATGTATGGTGAGTTGAGGGAGACAATACCAATCCATAAAAGACATGACAAACTGTGAGTCTGAAACTGAAGCACTGTGGTACTGTTTATCTGTCAAATGTTCAA
>JAPQRP010000019.1:42377003-42388969 GCA_037367295.1 Apogon hyalosoma
ACTATTAGGGTCCAAATGCACAAATAAATGAACCAAAGACTAATAAAAGTGGGTTTAACAAAATATGACCCCTTTAAGTAAAATCAAACATCTGCAGAACAAGCTATTTTTTAAGGGGTAAGATTACAGTTTTGTTTTGTTTTGTTTTCTTGAATACTTTAACACTAACAGTGGTTCTTAAAGCTCTGTCTCTGACCCACTCATGTGGATCTAAAACACTAAAACACTTTTAAAATAAACTACATGGGATATGGATGGAGCCTCATGGCCACAGAAGACAGTCTATTTATTTCTGTTCTTTGCTGAGATACTGTGCTTTGTTGTTAAAGGAGATGCTTTTTCATTGCCAGCATGTCATTATTGCTTGGTGCTTTAGCAAAAGATGGTTTATGTATAATGTTCAAACACAACAACATGAGATTTTCAAGGCATTTGAAGAATTTTTCAATTATGATTTGCTTCTGCAGGAGGCGTCAGATGTTTTGCTGGTTTACTGTGATGTTTCGTGCCTTTAGTCTCAAACATCAACTCAAACCAATCACAAAATGTCCTATCAGATATGTTATTAGCATAGTAATTAATATATATACCTTGTTCCATTGTGTTCCTCATTACGCTGACCCACCCACACACTGACACTGTGTCCGATAATGTGTGGGAAGGTGAGATCATTTATTAGTCTGGTGCCTGACATTTAACATGGGACAATGTAACAAATTAATCTCATTAACTGGTGTACACAACAACAGAAACGCTGATGGAGAGGTGTATTTTAAAAGCCACATGGCCTTTCTACACTCTCACAAGGTGAAATAAATAGTTCTAAATACTACTTGAGGCCTTTAAGTTCACTTAGGGAATGAGACATGTCCGCCTTATTAATGTACATGTTTACAGTGACAGAGGAGAGCTGCACACTCAGTGTAAGACGTTATAGTTTAGCACACCAAGATTTATGGTTTATTGTAAATGTATCAACCAAGGACCGCATCAAAACTATTGTGATGTGGGGCACATTTATTAGTCTGGCAGCCAGTTTCAACTGAGGGTGGCATTTAACACTAATGAAACACTCAATAATATCACAGCAAGAAGTCTGAAAACAAACAGGCTACCATGAGCAAACCGAGCAAACAGAAAACAGAGGCATAATCAAAGGTGGAATCACAGACAACTTCACTTTATTTGTACTCTGATTTTTATCAATTTTAACCCATAAAGACCCAGTGCTACTTATGTGTCAGTTCCCAAATTAATTTTTCTCTCTCTTTAACTTTTCTTAAGTGATTTATCACCATTTATTATAATATTATCCACTGTATTGTGCATTTTTCAGTGTAAATCAAGTATTTTTCCTCATATTTAATTCACTAATCATATAGATCAGGGGTCAGCAACCCTGGTACTCAAGAGCCACCATCCTACATGTTTTAGATGTTTCCCTCTTCCAGTCCACCTGACGGTCATTATCAGGCTTCTGCAGTACTTGATGATAGGCTGATCATTTGAATCAGGTGTGATGGAAGAGGGATACATCTAAAACATGCAGGATAGTGGCTCTCCAGGACCAGGGTTGCTGACCCTTGATATAGATGGTCATGCAAACTCAGAGTAACAGGGAAAACTGAAGAAAAAGCAACTTTTTCAGCAAAGATATCAATCACTGAACAGAAAAACATGCATCTCCATCCACTGTCATTGATTCAACTCCATGGGTTTTACTGGTGAATCAATGTTGTAGAAGAT
Organism: Apogon hyalosoma; assembly: GCA_037367295.1. Lineage (NCBI taxonomy): Eukaryota > Metazoa > Chordata > Actinopteri > Kurtiformes > Apogonidae > Apogon > Apogon hyalosoma. The sequence continues at coordinate 42,378,750 of JAPQRP010000019.1, forward strand.
GACTGTGTTTCCATGTTCACTGCGGAGCCTCTGAACGTCCAAATGGGTCATATCTGATGACCATGAAAAGATGACAAACTGCATTTTACACCAATTATTTACATACATTGAAAGGATTAGTGGATCAGCCGGTAGGAAACATCAGAGATGAGTAGATGCTTTTCATGGCTATTTGGGTCTTTATGGGTTAATATTTGTATTTCAGTAGATAAATATGCATTAAAGTAAACAGCCAAAAAGTGGAAAGTTTAAAATATTTTTAACATCATTTGACTCTCCTAGCCTTTACTTTTCTTTTTTTTCCCTTTCAAATAGTAGGAGCTTAAGAACATACGGACATGGTCTGGTATCTCCATCAGGGTGACTAGTATCTGAAAGTTCAGTTTTGTTAGATTTGATGTATGGCTAAGTATTTTAGCCACAAGAAGTGTAATTTTGTATATAACTTAGAAACAAAGGGCAGCCTCCTTAGCTGAAAAGTAAAGTTAGTGTGGAAGTGGCAAAAACTGCAGTAGTTTAAATCTTGAGTAGGGGGTCAATTTCTAAAGACCCCCATGTTAAAACAGCCAACAGTTGATGCTCAGAACAAAAAAAGTGGGTTTTGGTTTGTAAAGTTCACCCCCACTCCCTTTGTATGACAGTTTTATTGTTACCTTCTGCAACTGGCACTCAGATTTGTGAGTAAGGTTAGTAAAATGTCTAGTTATATTAAAATTAACCAAGCACACTTCTAAGGTTTCATTGATCTTTACTCCAGTGATTAATATACAGTGGTGGAAAAAAGCTTTTGGACGCCCCATGCATTTGTAATATATTACATTAAGAATAACTCTTCAGCCATCGAACTCTATCAAGTATTGTTCCATTTTCCAAACCCACATGCCCCCTTCTGCATGTGCGCTGTTCTGTCAAGGCCAAAACTGGATGTTTCAGTAGATAATGAAACACATCCAGGACATGACATGTTGAAACTGTCAAGAATTTAGTTCTGCTATTTTTCTTATTAACAATTAACAAAAAAAAAACAACATTTGTTTGTGTCTGTTTGATGCAGCCATGCCTTCTGAAACACAAAAAAGATTTTTTTTTTTTGCAAATATTTCATCATAATGTTTTAGATTATGTAAAATGTTAAGGGTGTTCAAAAACTTTTTTCCACTACTGTATTTCAGCAGCAACACTTTTTAAATATTAAACCCTAACTGATGCAGTGAGTAGCCTCTCATTTCTGTGATGTGGTCTGATGAGTCCAGATTGACCCTGTTCCAGAGTGATAGGCACATCAGGGTGAGAAGAGAGGTGGATGCAGTGATTATCCATCATGCCTAGCGCCTGCAGTACAAGCCTGTACAGTGTTATGATGTGGGTGGATTCAGTTGGTCAGGTCTTGGAAAACAAGGGAAGTAAATATTGTGACTTTGTAGAAGCATATTGAAATGATGCCTCAGTGAATGTGTGTCATACTTAAAGCTTCAAGTGTGTTTAGGACTTCTTTTTAGACAGTTTGATTACAGTTCAAAACTTTTACATTACTGTTGAAACTACAAACATAAGTTAGATACATGTTTGAATGTCTTTTATGACAGTTTCCTTACGTAGCCAAAGGTAGACATATAGCTCTGGCATTTTCTCTGAGACCTTACAAGTGAAATGTACCAAAAAAAAGCTTAAAAAGTCAGTGGCCGAGCCTTCAAACACTTTGTGATTTCCCATCCAAATAGCCCTGAGCCGCAGACTTACCAGGACCACACGCCAAAATGTGTGAGTGTGTGAGGGTGGATATTGGAACTGGGCCTGAGTTTGTTAGAACAAAGCTGAGCCCCAGGTGACAAACTGCATTTAGTCAGTGAAAGACATGAGGCGATGTGATTAAAAATCAAAGGGCAGCTGCTCTACATGCTTTTAGAGGACTTTATTCAGTGTCTCCTGGTACAGATTTGCCTGTAATTTAAGCTTCACAACATAAAGTGAAATGATTGCACTTTAAGAAGAAACACTGCTGTGACTCTTGTATAAAAACTGATGTCTGTGTGACCACACCAGAGAGGAGCTATCTAACTCTTACACTTTCAGCTGATTTTCTGGGTTTGGAGACTGTGAGATCTTTCCTACAAGAGGGTATGGAGGTCCAGGTTACGTGTATTTGTACACACTGTGGTGTCATTTCATTTAAACTGGATCACTTGGTTATTATGATTTAGTAGTTTCATAAACTGGATCCTGTTTCATTTTATTTGGTGCTGTTATTACCAAGTGGAGTGGAAATCATGAAGCTCAGAGTGAAAAAAGATTCATAAATGCTGAACTGAAAAAGTGAAAAAGTAATGGTTGTGAAAACAAGAGTGGACAGTTAAGGATCAAGGCCTGGTTGTATTTACTGAGTGAACACAGTAACAGCCTGTAGTCTGTCATTAACTGCTGTTAAGATGCCCTTGAAAAATGATTTCACCCTTCACTTACTGTTGTGAAAGTCAATAGTTATAAAGATGTGGCGTGAATGTACAGAGGCAGAAAATAAATGAGTATAGATACTACAAATACTTGAGGTTGCAGAAGTATAGTTATCCATTAAAATAACACAGATGTAATTTAGATGAGATGCAGCAGTGCATGAGAACCGCTATTACTGTGCGAACATGAGGAATACAATGGCTGCTTAAGCCATCACACAGGGGGTTATACATGGACTGACATGGCCCTTTCATAGGATTATATCAGAAAATGAAAGCATGAAGTCTGTGATTCAGTATTGTACCTTTTCAAATGATTTAGCACATAAAGACCCAAACATCCACTGGTAACCAATACAATCTACTGATCGAAACTGTTTAATACCTGTTGATCCATTAATCTGATCAGTCCATGTGAATAATTGGTGTAAAATGCAGTTTTACATTTTTTCATGGTCATCAGATATGACCCATTTGGACGTTCAGAGGCTTTGTAGTTACCGTGGAAACACTGTCATCTTCTACAACACTGATTCGCCAGTAAAACCCATGGAGTTGAATCAATGACAGGGGATAGACACACTGGGTTTATGTTCAGTTAATGATAGATTTGCTAATAAAATCACTTTTTCTTCAGTTTTCTCAGTTTCTGATGTAATAACCCTCAACTTTAATTAGAGCTTTAATGAATATCTACATGATCAGTGAATTAAATATAGAAAAATACCTGGTTTTCACTAGAAAAAATGCAAAATACAGAGGATAATATTATAATAAATGGTGATAAATCACTTTAAAAGGTATAATCTTGAGAGAAATTTATTGGGAACTACCACAAAAGTAGCACTGGGTCTTCATGGGTTAAATTTGGGGTGCATAAATGTGTCACTGGGATGTGTTTACAGTTGGTGGTGGAATGTATGTGTGTGTGAAAGTCTGGGGGTTCATCAGTCTGTACAGATATACACACAATGTGCTGTTACATATCATTGGAGCTGTTTGTTGTTTTTGTAATATATCATAAATAAACATCTATTATCATGTTGCTGCTGTTTTGTTTTGTATAATAAGTATTTTTGATTTAGTATAAATTACATTGATTAGCATACTAGAATGATTATTATCATTCATTTGAGCAATGGTTAATGCTTTTGTTGTGAAGGTGCACGGCACAGAGGTGAATTTCCATATGCAAAACCAGTAGGCAATGTGTTTTTAAAAAGGCAGACGATGCCAATTATTCTTTGCTTGTCTGGTAAAATAAACCCCACCATATTGCATGTTTGCTTGGAAAATTTGGCTTTTTTCCCATACAATTCAATTCTCAAGTGGCTCAATGTCGCCTAAGAATTGACTGTCCCTCATTTAGTTTTTGGACAAACAGCCGTTACACATATGTCCACAAATCTACAGATAAACAACGCAAACTTCCCTGTTACAGAAAGTGTTTGTTTTGTCTGTTCAGGCTTTTTAGTTGAGGGGATAATAGCTCTGGTTTACATTCAACAGTAACATAGAAAGTGATAGTGATGAACCTTAACACTGAGTTCCACCTGCTATGAATGAAGATGTTTCAGCTTCTGTAACATGGCAGCACAGTGTGGTGGAGCAGAAACACTTCTAATTTTTGCATGACTGCACACTAATGAAAACATAAATATAAATGTTACATTCCTGTAGTATGCAATTCACATAAGTACAAGCACAAAATGTTTTTAGTAGGCAAGAGAAGAAGATGAAAAGAAACAGGAAATAAGGTGATGTGGGCTGAGAGGTGAGAACCATGCACAGAATGTAGAGGTCATTTAGTAGAATCAAAGTAGAAAGGGAACAAGACATGAGAAGAGTCTTTAATGGTCCCAACGCACAGAAAATTGATCTGACATTCTTCAGTTTTTCTGTGAACATAAGTGCTTCTGTGACGGTTATGTAACGCAGCAATTTAGCTCCATTGGAGCTTAAAGAATTATATCAAGGTTTTGCCCACCTTCTGCTTTTACAACACGTGGAATTTGTCCTTTCAATAAAAACATGAAAGAAGCAGAGTATCTCTATTTGATAAAGCAAATTTAATATTGAAACAGCTACTGAAGTCACAGCAAATGTTCATACGTTTCAGCTGGAAAGAACATGTTCAAATGGGTGGATTATTCATCAACCCACACATTTTCATCATCCCTACATGTTTCTGTGGAAGTTAATTATAAGATGGTAAGATGATGGGCAAATATTATGCTGCTTTGATGCACCTTTATAATGAATAACATGTCGTATACATTTGAAATTTATATGTATGTATGTATGTATGTGTGTGTGTGTGTGTGTGTGTGTGTGTGTGTGTATATATATATATATATATATATTATCTTTTGAGTCTTCAACTGCTAAAGTTTTTTAACCCCTGCTTTAGATGAAAGAAAGTATTTCCACTTTGAATAAACTGTACAAAATGAGGAATAAAAATTCAACAGTATGAAATAAATCTGTTTTTCTGACATTTCAGGATCAAGACCTAAAGGTCATGGAGCTTTTTTTATTGTATCACCAGCCAGCAGAAGAAAACGTACAGCAATTATATGGTGTGTGAATTCATTTTCCTAATGAAAACAGAAGACAAATGTTCTCTGGAGGAGTTTATAAATGTTAACCAGAGCCATATGAAATGTAAATGAGACCTATCAATCGTGAAATTTGTACAAGGTTTGATTGCATTGCAACCTATATATCTATTTCAGTTTAATTTTTGCAGTGACATGACTATTCTATCATTATTATTATTATTATTAGTAGTAGTAGTAGTAGTATTATCTTGTCTTATCTTGAAACAACAGTAATTTGACTACAGTCATTGCAATACAGGACTTGGTTGAGCCAGGCTAACAACATTCAGTCTTTCAGTCATTCTCTGAGGGACCGAGCTGGAAAGCTTGAGGACACAAAGGTATTTTACAAGTAAAGGTTCTGTTTAATCCCCCCAATTTTTTTTTTTTCTTGCAAAAGTCAAAATAAAGGTCTGGGCCTATAAAAGAGGTCAAATAAACAAAAGTGAATCCAGGCTAATACAAAGTAAGTTAAGAAACTAACTGACCCAAAACAGGGAGACATAATAGAATTCCACTAATTTACTGACAAAGAACAAAAGGGAATAAATGAAACACTGAATAACAACCAAATGAATGACAGCCTCAAGTCAGCCAAAGGGAAAATTCACACTAACTTAAACTCTAAAAAAAAAAAAAAAAAAAACAACAATACAACTAAATCTAAACTATGTGACCTCTGTTATTGTGGTGTTTTGATACAGCCTCCATTTCAGCAGAGGTCACCCTTGGGCACATCTTTTGCTCTCACCTCATAATGGTTGAAAAATAGACCCAAAAAATTAAGAGGCTCATGTTATCATTCATTTGTTTTATGCATGTGCAATATGAATATAAAAAGTCAAATTGTTATATAAAAATACAGGAAATGAAATAGCACTAGTGTGTGAGGCTTGTTACCATGTTAAAAGTATGTGGCCGCAGATGCATCTGTCACATTCTTTTATCTTCAACATGAAACACTGCTGTGTCTCTCACTCATGATTTACATAAAGGATCTATATGGTTCAGGAATGAACATTTGGCTTAGAGTGAATAAGTTTCTCATCACGCAGAGAAAATTAGTATAAGAAAATACGCTGACATTTTGTGAGTCATTTTCAGCACATTTCCATAATTTCCTGGTTGATGTTTAGAGGTTAAAATGCAAGTGAAAGAGATCAGATTCCAGTTATGTAGATCTCCATTTCGTTACCAAAGGCAGAGTTAGAAATGTGGCTTTAAGTGAAATTGTACAATTTACGCCACAGTGATTCAGTACGACACACGGAAATAATACAGAGAGAAATGGTATATTCATATCAGGGTTCTGTCCTTAGTTTTTTTTTAATCTCTAACTCTCTCGCAGTGTCTTGAATTAAACTACAAACACTTGAGGTACTTTCCTGATTAAAAGACAAGTTTGGCTGCCATAAGATGATTGTGTTTTGTTATAACTTAATTGACCAAAAAACAGAATCACAGCAAGCACTAGGTGTGCATCTAGATGGACTGGTTCCAGATGAAAGGGGAAGAGTTGGCTGTTTTTCCTGAAAAGGCTCAGTTGCTTTGATGTCTGCTGTAAGATGCTGAACGTTTTACCAGTCACTTGTAGTTAGTGCACTCTTCTATGCTAGCAAAATGGTGTAAAACAGCTGGACAAACTGGTGAAAAAAGCTGGTTCATATTGTGGAGAGAAGCTGGAAACACTGGGGGCTGAGAGATGTACACTGAGTAAAGTAGAGGACATCATGGAAAACCCAGATGATCCTCTTCATCCCATTGTGACAAACCAGAAGAGCAGCTGCAGCTCACAACTAACCTCATTAAGATGCAGGAGATATGAATATAGACAGATATAGTAGGTCCTTCATACCCACTGCCATTATAGTCTACAACACCTTAGTCTGATTATTCATGGATTTATGATTGCTCATACTTATTCAGTTTTCATTCTTTCTTTCCTTCTATTGAGCTGATGAAAAAAGTACATTTCCTCTTGGGGAACAGCGAAACTCATCTGTATCTGTATCCTCTTCTTTAAACAGTATACGTATAAACATGGGAACTGAGGAGAATATTTGCTGAAGTTTTTTTTTTTTCAACAGTGTAATGTTTTCCCATTCTTGTCTGATGCATGATTCCAGCAGGTCAACACGATGAATCAAATATTTACTGTCAGTAAAAGCTTGACCGCAGTATGAAACCATGCTGTTGTGACAGATGCAGTATACAGTTTTTCATTGTACTGCTGAATATGCAAGGCCTTCCCTGAAAAAGATGGGAGCAGATGTTCTGAAACCTGTATGTTCTAAGCTTCCCATTCTACAGGTACCAATGCGGCCCCATACCCTCAGAAATCCAAGCTACTGATCTGAGACCTGATGACGAGCCGGATGGTCCCTCACCAAAGGAGGCAGTGTCCATGGTCTCCACATAGATATCCAATGTCTTCACAATGTTATGCTTACATTATTAATTCTATCCTAAAACAGTTCCACTTCTGTAGACACAGTTTTTCACAGATTGCCACTTCTTTGACACTCTACCTCGCTTAGGCCACTTTTACACAGAGATCCAGGAAAAAATGGTAAGATGATGATCCCACCTTTTTTCCACCATTGACCGATTTCCACAGCCAAGCCAAAGGAGTAACAGAGGTGAGACAGGCTGGACTTTTACACAGCGGACCTGCGTTCAGGAATCAAAGGGGTGGAGACGTAGTGCAGCGTATAGTGTGACGTATAACTTGTGCGTCAGAAATACACTGAGCATAGCGGTGTTGCTAACCTCTCCAGAGTTGGCTCCTCTTTCACCATTCCACAAATGTTAGCGTGGATAGAGTCCACCGCCTGAAGTGACAACAGCTGGCGGATCTTGGCGTCTCCCCAGTTCAACATCTTTCTGGCCATGTTGATATGTTTGTTTACTGTACACAGCCCGCGCTCACTTTTAAATCCCTCCAGTGCAGGGGTCGCACATACAATACGTCATCAAAACAACACCTGGGTTGTGGAACGAGAGGTGTTCCAGAACCATGATTCCACCTTTATCACGACTCTGTTTCTACCTCCAGAGGTGTTACAAAGGTGGGACCAAAGGATCCACCATTTCATTTACACAGATGTCGCTCAGGAATAAAGGTGAAATATTCCCGTAACAGAAGTGTTGTGTAAAAGGGGCTTTAGATGGCCTTTTTATTCCAAATGTTACTGACCTGTTGCTAATGAACCTGATGAGTTCAAAAATGCTCTTTTGTACTATTTGCTTTTCTTCCCACTGAACACTTTCAACACCAAAGAAATGGTGGATTTCAGAAAGCCTAAAACCCATCTTCAAACAGTTAACACATGCGGCATACTTTTCTTCCAATCCTTTGAATATGTCTTTTATTGCAGAAAAAAATACAATTTAATACTTTTAAACTATTTTCCCTGTTGTCCTGTTTTTAATCTTAATTGTCAAATTTCAGACTTTATCTCAGGATAAATGGGTAACACTATCACTTTATACATCTGCTAAAAAGACTGTAATGCTAAGATCTGCATTCAGACTGCAGTGTTGATATGAGCAGAATTTATGTATTTTTTCTACTTTACACATAACCTTGTCTTGTTTAAAACCTCCATTCTCGATTTTAATCATGTTAGAAACTTTTAATTATTCTTGGAGTTTTCAGGTTCTTGGGAGATATACTTGAGTTATATTTTATCCAGTAAAGATAAAAATCTAAATCTGTAAACTTCCAGTGATTCATAAATGGCTGAATGTTGTATGACTGTGCATATTAAAAAGTCTGATCATTAATATCGTTCCACCTAGATCAAAAGGTCAGTTTGGTCAGGTACTCCGGTGATTTGTTGAATGTGCGCTGTTAATGAGTCTGCCACAGATAAAAAAAACCTCCTGGTCTTTGCTACTTGCTTGTGTGTGTGTGTGTGTGTGTGTGTGTGTGTGTGTGCGTGTGTCTGTGTGTGTGTGTGCGTGTGTGTGTGTGTGTGTCTCTCCATCTTTCTTTTCCTTTTTTTTCTGTCTCTGAATTTGGTGGTGACCTTTATAAAAGCTGGTGGAGAACCTGCAGCAGTAAAATGAAACTAAAAATGAAACTCAACATAAAAAAGAACCGACTGATGAATGAATTAAACAGTCAGCGGATTGAGTTTGATTGTGTTAATATGCGACGACCTCCAGTTTAGCTGTGATCCTCGACCTCCGCAGGGCTGGAACTCCTTGATAAAAGCATCACAGAGGAGCTCAGACACTGTGTGGGAAACTCAACCTTTAATCCCTCTGCTTCCACCATTTGACAAGATTACAGATTTTTGCAATCAGTGACCTTACAGCCTTGCAGGATGTAGGCAAAGCCATAATAGAGTTTAAATCTGGTGTCGCCTATCGGGTAGACTGTAATGGGCTTACTGCAAGCCACAAGTAATCAAAGAAGAAACAATCCTTTTGGGGATAAACTGACCTTAGAGTTCGCCATGTGCATCAGGTTATAAACAGCCAACACCACAGAAAACCACAATTTTGTTACTCGATGTCAGCATCACAGTCTCCTGATGTTAAATGCCTTTAAGCTATTGTCTGGTGTGTTTCGTGTGAATGGAGCATAAAATGAAAAGGACAATGAGGATTTAATTCCAATCTATATTTACCCAGTTGGACTATAATTGGTGTAATTTGGGCTAAGACATGAAAAACAGATCATTAGTTTCTATGATGACCACATTAGCGTTATTATCTTGATTTATTGTTTTTTCAGTGTCACTTCTACTGACTCATCTAATCAGATCACTCTTCAGCTTCTGCAAATGACCCTTAGATTTATTGAGTATTTCACTGCCAAAAGAAGTCACATAAGCCAATAAGCAAGAGCCATCTATTGGATAATTACTACAGTGATTAATATGTTTCCACTAACCCCTAACCTTCTTAAACAACCATGTCTGAAGACTTATCCTATGGTTGTGGAAAACTGTTGCAGAAGGGTCAAATTAATGGGTTGCGCTAGACACAGAAAACACCTTAAGGTAATTTTGTGTGTTTTGTATAAACAAAATGAACATCCAGGAAACATTAAAGGGGTCATAGTTTGCTAAACCTACTTTTACTAGTCTTTGGTACATTTATTTGTGTATTTGGACCCTAATAGTTCAAAAAGTTTGAATTTGAACCCTCCAGGTGCTGC
>JAPQRP010000019.1:42410397-42486866 GCA_037367295.1 Apogon hyalosoma
ACATATTTATTTTTTACACATCTAATCTTTACTTAACGGTCATATTACCAGCTCATTAGCTACAATATACAACAGTTTTAACACAAAGAAATGAATGCATTGCAGTCAATATTTTATGTTTGCTTGCATTTTCATCTAGAATTTATTCAATTTAGTGGCAATTTAATATCATAATTTAATGCTCTGGTATTTGTTTATGTCAGTTTATTTACTTCATGTACTATTCTTCTTATGGTTCTCAAAGACGCAGCCTGGTGCTCTTTTCTCCATCTCTGTCTCCAGGTTTCATGGAATTCAATAAAATTACCAAAACTTTTAGAAACATCATGGATTTTAATTTAGTTGTCTGCAAGCATAATTAAAACAACAAAATAATTAGCCTGTTATATTTCTGTGAGGATTTAGCAGAAGTAGTAGTTGCTTGAATCTAATGAAATAGTGCTTTGTTTTCCAATAGTTAAAGGGGTCATATTTTGTTAAACCCACTTTTATTAGTTTTTAGTTCATTTATTTGTGTGTTTGAACCCTAAAAGTTCATAATGGTTGAATTTGAACCCTGCGGGTGCTGCAAAGCTATCTAAATATTAATTTTAGCAAAAATCGAGTGGATTTCTACAACCTGTTTCAGTTCCTTTTTAATTTTTTACATCTAGAACTAGTTACGTCACGACATTTGCACATATAAGGTCACAACTTCTGACGAACATTTCTCCAGTTCGACATAATTGTTTATCAGCAGCAGCGGTTGTAGTCCATACTGAAAATATGTCCGAACTTCGAGCCGATTACCTAAAATGTTCAGTTTTTGGTTGAACGGGACAGAGCAGCACAGCTAACAAACTGGAGGGGGTGGGGCCTGAAGTAGCTCATTTGCATTTAAAGGGCCAGCGCTCAAAACCACCTTTCTGGTGTCATCACTCAGAAATAGGGTTGAAGATGGACCTGTGGAGTTGAATTAATGAAGAATTCAGACCCAAGCTTAGCATTTACAGTTTATGCAGACCACACGGAAATGTTTTAAAATGAAGAATTCCATTTAAAAAAGCAAAATATCACTCCTGGAAGTAAACGTATATCTAATCGTTTGAGTTTGTTAAAAGACAGTTGACATCAGCATGCATGGTCCAGCATGCAGACCTCTGTTGTGCCAAACAGCTGACTAAAAATTCAAATAATAATATTTATTAAATAATTGAAATACACTGTAACATTTCTGAGCAATTACTGTATGTCTACGTAATATTGTGGGATAAGATGTATTTTATGTCAAAGCCCTGTTTTGAATTGATAACATTTTCATCATGTATTCACGTTGGTTCACTTTAATGTTATCCTAACAGCTTTCAAAGATATTTGCATAAACTGAGATGTAATAACTGCCTGTTGTTTTGTATGAAGTAAATATGATCAGCAATAAAGGATTGAAATGCAAAGGTTTTAGTTTAATTAACAAATAAGGATTAAGAAAGTACACTTAGGTTTATGTATTAAAAGTCATGGAAATAAAATTAGGAGTCCTGGAAATGTCAAGATAGATTTGTCTGATAATGTGTGAAAATGTTGTTCACTCCTTTTCATTTTTACCCATAATTCAGAGTTTTGATGGTGGTTCAAAGCAGATGCTTAATGGCACCATGGTCCATGAAGTCTTCCAGAAGGCTGCCACAGCTAAAGATTTCACATCGGAGACTCTGTCTAAGTTTGCTGACCAGGCCCTGCACAGTCCTCAGCACCTGGCAGACATGTAGGTGGTCCATTACAGTCAGAAGTAGTCAGTGGTGAATCTGCTTTACCTCATATGTCATGAAAACCGTGTTATGCTGTTATTAGTTAAGAATATCCATTATGGTTTTCCTGTAGTTTTGCTGTTTTGAAAAAGCCAGACCATGATCATTGTAGATTCTGTAAAAATCACACTTCTACTATTATTTTTTTCTTATATGAGTATGGAAAAATATTTGTTTTCGTAATGTTTCCGCTACTCTTTTCCCTTAAAACATAAAATTCACAATTTCTAAGAATAAGTAGATCATATGTAGGGTGTTTTTCACTGTTTGGAACAGCCAAAAAAAATTACTACTGAACGCAGAAATGTAATGCATTTTGTTTACATTGTGTCACCTTTCCACTCGCTGTTTATGTTTGCATTTTTCATTTTTGTGTTGTCTTGTGTGTCTGCAGGTACAGTTTGGGTGTAAGTCAGGAAGAAATGACACAAGAGCTGCACAATTACCTGCCATCTCTTGAACACTGGGCAAAGGAATACCTCAGCTCCCATACACCAAAAGCCATCAGCTTAAAAATGTATGAACGCAGCAGTAGTTGGGCTAGTAGTTTTATGTCCATGAAATGTTTTTTTTATCTATGAATTTTATTGAGGTAAATGTAGTTTTGCCGTTGTCTAAGTTGAAAAAAGAAGTTTAATCAAAGTTATGAACGTAATGATTTTTTTGTCGGATTGAACAGCTAAAACATGTCTCTGTGTGATAATTCAGTCCTAACAGTGGAGACAGGTGTCAGGACGCGGCCGTCACAGTAACTAAGCTGGCCGACATAGAAGAGAATGTGTGGTCACCGCGATTTGGCCTGAAGGGAAAAATTGATGTAACTGCACAAGTTCGAATTCAGAGATCACGAAACACTGGTCCCAGAACTTCAGAGGAGAAGACCGTCCCACTGGAGCTGAAAACCGGCAAAGAGTCAAACTCAATAGAGCATCGCAGTCAGGTTGGTGTGATGTTAATGATCAGCTATGAAAAAGCAGATTTATGGATATTAGGCAACTCTGATCAGGTAAACTGAGTTAACCATCAGAGAATCTTAAAATAAAAGCTTACTGGTGATAATTACAAAAATAAGAACCTTATTTCTATACCACCTTTCAAAAGCAAAGTTACAGAATACTGTATTTTAAAAATGCATAATAAAATAGATAAAATCCAGTCAATGTAATTACTGACAGATATAAGCAAATAAACTCCTTTTTTGAAAAAAAATTTTTTAAAAAATCACGTGACCTTTTCTAACCTGTTGACATTTTTGTCTAAATTATTTTATCTAGGTTTTGTTAACTCCTGGGCTTATTCAGTTTATGTGTTTTGCTTGTTAGTTACTTTAACTGTAACTGCTGGTGGTGAAGAGCATATTAGTGAAATGTATTCAATAATAAAGTGTTTCTCTGCTTCTAGGTGATCCTTTACACTCTAATGACCCTGGAGCGATACAAGCCTGAGGCCGGCCTCCTGTTGTACCTAAAGACAGGAAACCTGCACCCTGTGGTGGCCAGTCACATGGACCGGAGAGGTGTGTTCATGTTCATATGTGTGTAATGTGTTCAACACTTGCTGTGACTTGTCATCTTACTGCATTCCTTCTTATGTATCTGTTTATGTCAGAGCTGCTGAAGCTGAGAAACACTTTGATTCATCACATTCACAACTGTGTGGAGAAAAAGGCAGACAAGAGCCGCCTGTCTAGACTTCCTGACATCCTGACAAACAGACAAACCTGCCAGTACTGTCCCCAAAGGAGAAACTGTGCTTTATATGAGAGGTGCCTTTTCCATTTATTCCACCTATATTTAAGATCAGTCTTTTGGTGTGACCAAAACCTGAGTCTCTTCTATTTGAATGGAACCCTATGGGAGAATTCCCTCAGTTTGCTGAATATATAACATTTTTGTGAAAACTTTTGGCTCCATAACAATGATACAACCTCTGTGATGATGTTTAATGTCTTATCCATAGACTAATAAATTAAGACACTGCCTGAAAAGGTCTAACATTAACTAAATGATCCATTTGTGAAACATGATCAAGACTATGAGGTGTTCCAACAGATCAGGCCCTTGTCAGCTCTACAGCTGAAGTGTAAACCAAACTGACATGCATTTTTATTTCTCTTTTCTTCTTTGCTATCAAAACCCAAGGTAAATATAACCAACCCACAAAACACATCATCTTATCTTTCACATCAGGGCTGAACCACCCTTGAACCACAAGACGACCTGCAGTAAACATTAGAATGTTCAGTGATGTCAGAACTGACAGGACTGGCTCACAGTGATACATGTGATTGAAGCCTTGCAAAGTTTAGCCATCATGTTTTCAACAGTGAAACAGGCCAGATCAGAATGTTTTTAATGTTGTCAACATCCCAATAAAAGCAGAAGAAAGATTCTGATAAACAAACAGTGAGGGCCTGATTTACTAAAGGTTTGTGCGTGTAAAAACGTGCACAAACTTGACTATGCATGCAAAAACACATTGAAGCTAAATCTACGAACAGGACGCAGCAAGGGTTGCGTCTCTCAAATGGGTAAAATAGCTTGCGCAACCCATTTAACATGTTTGCCTTAATGAATATGCCATATGGGCATTTCTGCCAGAACGCACAAAATTATTGGGAGGAGTAGATGCAAATATTTATTCAGCACGTGCAGTGTGATTTACTAAACCTGAAACTGATTGTGGTGGCTGATTTTGCGTCTATATTTAGCACATTTGAATGGCAGTTTGTAACTGGCACAGCATCATGCAAAGCTGGCTGCAGCTGTTGTGGTAAGAAGGCAGCATAGCCCCCCCCACACACATACACTTTACGGACTCTTGTAGAAAAGGCTGCTTTTCCATTTGATCTGATGATTATGATTAAAAATATACAACAACATTAGGCTACAGTGTGACAAAATTATGTACGCCTGACACTCATTCAATTCAACAACCCCCACGACCCCCCCACCTCTAAAATGAATCTGGCACCGCTACTCAGCAATGCCATTTTAGAACTTGTAGATAAACTAGGGGATGATTTGGGTCCAGACAAAACTCCTCCAACATTACATTTCCTTGTGTCTGGATCATCCCAGTCACTGTTCCCATTAGTGCTGGTGTATTCCAGAGCAGTTTTTCTAGCGTACTGTCTCCGTGACGACAACCAGTAGGGCACGTAAAATCCTCATTTAAATAGGGTGGTCTCCAAGATTTTGCGCCTGTTGGCATTTACACAGGCAATCTTAGTTGATCACCTGTGACATGCAAATCAACAGCACGCACATTTTTTAGTGCAAGTGAGCAAATTTGTACCTGTTATTTGTGATCTTAGTAAGTCTGTCCCCAAGAAAATAAGAGAAGTATTTTCCTGTTAGAGCAGAGTTGTTTGGAATCATAGATTTAGACTGCAGTTTTAATGTGTGTTCTAACCTAGAAAGAAATGTAAAACTAAAATTATGTCATTTAAGGTGCAGTGATGGAAACTTTCATTTCCTAGCCATGGAAATAATTTCTAAACGCCTCATGGACATCATAGTTTTCTGATAGTTCCTGTCATTTTTCCTTTCTCCTCCCCAACTTCATATTCGCTCTTATCTCAGAGTGATGGATAACCGCTCTGCAGACGTCCATGAGGATGTTGTGTGTGACTTCCTGCAGCAGGAGACGGGCCACCTGACTCCAAAACACCTGAACTATTTTTCCCATTGGCTGCTGCTCTGCTGTTTAGAGGCAGCTACTATGGAATCCAAAAACACCAGAAAGAATGTGTGGCTTCAGACGCCCGAGGAAAGGTAAGAGTCTGGACGTGGAAATGTAGAGGTTAGAGGCTTTAGCTTTCATTGTTTATTTTAGCTCCTGGTGTCACCATCATCAAACACACAAGTGTGAACTGAGTGGTGATGGTATCCTCTTAGACTATCACACTTTAACCATTAACTCTGTCTGTAGTGAGAAGAAAGGGAGCTGTGTGGGGAATCTGAGGCTCAGAGGTCCAGTCACTGCCCAATCTGAGGGGGTTTTCCTCCATCACTTCCAGAGGAATAATGTGGTAATCCAGCAGGGTCTGTCCACTGGCTTGACTAGTGGAGATCGAATCATTCTTGGTGATCAGGAAGGTCGTCTAGTCGGAATAGCGACAGGATATGTGAGGGAAGTCAGCGGGACATCGATCAGCTGCACTCTGGACAGGTGAGAACAAACCTACAGACACCTGCCGCCTGACATATCAAAGATAAACTGTACCTGAACATACAGCTGCTGCTCCTTTGAGTCATTTATAGTTTGTTTGTTGTTTGTTACAGGGATGTGTCTAAGTTCAGTGGTGTGTTTTTTCGTCTGGACAGCGATGAAGGTGTGGTGGGTCTCAGTACTCACCTCACTAATCTCTCCAGACTCATGGACAACTGTCCTGACAGGTATGTTCAGCGTCAGAACTAAAGTTTGGATGGCATATTATTTGTAATAGACTCGAGGGCGATGTATTTTGGGATTGCATGTTTTTTTTTCCTTTTTTTTTAAATTAGTTATAATAGTGGTGACAACTGAGTTCACTGTGCATCTCTGCCTACTTTATAAATAACTATTGATCATTTAATTAAAATGTGTCTGCAGCAATCGTTTGAGAGAGCTCGTTGTCAACTTCCGTCCTCCGGAGTTTATCTCCAACCTCAGTTCCGTTTTACCCCGTGAAGCCAAAGACAGTGTAGCCAACATCCTCAAAGGTTAGAGCACACCTCTGGTCCCCTACTCTGTCTGTCTGATGCATGTGCCGAAATGTTGGTTTGTTTTGTTTTGTTTTTGGTGCTTTCTGTTCTACACAGAAGTAACTTTATGGACCATTTTTTAATTTGACATCACAAGTATTTTTCATGATTTCATTCTGTATATCCTGCAATGGCTTTTTGAAAAATGCCTGTTAAGTCATTTAGTACTTTTCCCTGTGTTTGCAGGTCTTAATAAACCCCAGAAGCAAGCAATGAAGAAAGTTTTGTTGTCTAAAGACTTTACATTAATTGTTGGCATGCCTGGCACTGGCAAAACTACAACCATCTGCACTCTGGTAAACACATATGTATACATTAATAATAACAGAACCTTCACACTTTATCCACTCTCCCTATGAAATCAGCTCTCTAACACTTGCCGTCCTCTTACTTTTCCCTGTCGTCCCCTACCATTTTCTGTTTCCGTCTTGCTCTTTGTCCATTTTTTCTTCCAGGTTCGCATCCTACATGCATGTGGCTTCAGTGTTTTACTGACCAGCTACACACACTCTGCTGTTGACAACATCCTGTTGAAGCTTAAGCGTTTCCGAGTTGGATTTCTGCGTCTGGGGCAGGGACAGAAGGTACTGAATGCCATCCTTGGCCTCCCAGTAAATATTATTATCTTTGTCAAAGTGTTTTTATATGAGAGAATACATATTGTGTAATTTTCTCACAGATTCACATAAATGAACAAATTACAAAAATATTAACATTGGGAGAATTGAATGAAGTATTTTGAAAAATGTTTGAGGTATATTTCATTTTGACAGAAATGACTAAAAACAACAATAGAATAAAATTAAACATACGATGTGCCTTTTGTCTTTCTGTCTTGCACTGCTTTTCTTGTGGTCTCCGTCACACTTTCAGGTTCATCCAGACATCCTGCCATATACAGAGGAAAGTGCAAGAAGGAAGGGAGTTCACACCCTATCAGAGCTGGAGCATCTTTATAACAAGGAGGTGAGGAGTCACAGTTGTACAAATATTCCAGCAACAATTTCAGATTTTATTCATATATGTAAATATTTAATGCATTGTAACAATATTTGCTGTCTTATCTATAGGATTTTTCATGCTTCTGGGGATTTAACATGTTTTGTGAAAATATAAACACTAAGTTTATTTCTTACCATCCATTACTTTTTCTTTTCTTGGTAGCTTGTTGTGGGAACCACCTGTATGGGCATCAAACACCCAATTTTCTCACGCCGCCGGTTTGATTTCTGCATCGTGGATGAAGCGTCACAGATCAGTCAGCCTATCTGTCTTGGCCCTCTTTTTTATGCTAAAAGATTTGTCCTAGTTGGAGATCACCAACAACTGCCACCAATAGTACAAAACCAGGAGGCGAGGTAAAGTATGTAGTATATAGTGTGATGGCATTAAAAGTTACAGCCTCAGAGGTTTAGTTTGATAAAATGTAGTCCTCACACTGAAATGGCAAACGTTAAGCATGTGTGGGAGGCCACAGGTAGAGATGGATTTTCAGTGGAAATTAATTATAAAATTATATTTTATGCCTTTTCTTCAGGTCTCTGGGGATGGATGAAAGTCTGTTTAAGCGACTGGAATGTCATAGTGAAGCTGTGGTCCAACTCAATGTGCAGTACAGGATGAACAGGTACACAGACTGTCAGCACTGCACGGATACTCTTGTGTTCTTGTCTTTCTTCAGCCCTTTTTTTTTTCTATTTCAAAAACAAATGGATGTTATTTGATACTAACTTTATACTAAAGAAAAGAGATTTTGGTTTTGTTTCCTACCACCAAGCAGTGTCATGACAAACCAAAGTATTCCTGCATTGCTTGTGTGTAATATCTGCTGTTTGTCCACAGGCAGATCATGTCTCTCAGTAACTGTCTGATGTACGACGGCCGGCTGGAGTGCGGATCAGAGAGGACGGCCTCTGCCCTGCTGACGCTGCCCTTCCTGCTTTCTGTCCAGTCGGAGCTCAGTTCCTACTCTGAGACTCATCCCCAACACAATCTGTCATGGATACAGGATACGTTGTTGCCCAGCAACCCTGTCTGCTTCCTGGACTGTTCAATGGTTGGTTGAATGTACAGGAAAATTCAGGGAATATTTATGTATTTTTCCCTTGGTTGACAAAACACACTCATATTGGTGGACAACTTATCGTCTGATTCTTTTACCAGCCACTGTTTTTTGTCTGCATTGTGTTTTTGTAACACTACACCTTTCATTACTTTCTTATTCCCCTTGTGTATCTGTTTGATAAGCAGTTGAACTGAAGTCTTTTTTCCCCTTTTCAGTCTACCTGTGACGTTGGCTGACACAAGTCTATGTTTAAGGATTATACGTCTTAGGGTTCAGTGGTACAGGTAGCCCACAGTTCAGTCCGTACCTCGATTTTAGGGCCACAGTTTCGGTTCGGTTTAGGTATGTATTACGTGCGTAAAGAAAACAGTTATTTTTCTCCTAAAATTATATTTTTTATTTTGGTTTTCAGCAAAAACTTAATTTTATGGTAGGAACAAATTAAATGACTGTACTGAATAAAATAACACTTTCTGTACTGAACAATAGAACTCTTTCTTATTCCTTGACTACTCGTATACAGTCATACGACAGGCACGTGCACACATTAGGCCCAAAGGGAGCTTTTTTAAATAAATAATTTCCTGTTCTGCATAGAGATGTAAAAGAAAACGGCAGTATAAAAACACCACAGTTATGTACTGTACACCCTTCCATGTAATAACGTGTCACAGTATTGTATGTGTGTCAGAGTCTTGCAGCGGGTCGGGTACCCATGGGAACTTAAAAGTGAGTTACTGTGTAGACAATGTGTTTAATCACGGGTCAGGTCGGGTCCCGGGTGTAATGTACGCGGGTACAGGCGGGTGTCGGTTTTGGAAAAGCGGTGGACCTGTGCAGGACTCTGATGTGTGTTGAGTGTAGAGCCACTTCTGTTTGCTGTCTCTCACAGAAGGGTGGGGCTTCCCCGCTCTGAGTGCTCACATGCATGTCGAGAGAGAGAGAGAGATCAATTGCAAAACCGAAAACCCACGGTCCATTAGGGCGGATTGTCCTGTGCAGGGTGGACCGAATGGTACATGGTTTTCCCGAGAACAGTTGCATTCCTAATACGTCTGCATCACATGTTCTTGTCACATCTGTCTTTAGGTGCCAGCTCTGGAGTCGGTGGAACAGGGAGGTGTGAGTAATCAAACTGAGGCTGCTCTCATACATGTGCTGCTTTCACTGTTGATAAAGGTGCACAAGTTAACCTACTCGTACCATTCAGATGTTTTTATCCTGGTATTTAAAACCATCACCAATACTTAAATCATGTTTGTTCATCTGTCCTATAGGCAGGGTGTAAACCCAGTGATATAGGGGTCATTGCACCCTACAGACAGCAGTTAAAGACCATCTGTGCTCTGCTGCAGTCCTCTGCTTTTATCGGCGTGGAGGTCAACACAGTGGACAGATATCAAGGACGGGACAAGAGTGTCATTGTTCTGTCTTTTGTCAAAAGCACTGCTGAGGAAGGAAATGCAAGTGTCTTTTTTTTTTTTTTTCCCACTCTTTTGACCAGTATTTCCTCCCTTCTCCATGATTTCATCTCGGTGTGGATGAACAGCCATGTGGAAACCCAACCTGACTCTGTCCTGCTTTGTTCACAGTTAGGAGAGCTGTTGAAGGACTGGCGTCGCCTGAATGTCGCCATCACCAGAGCTAAACACAAGCTGCTAATGGTGGGTTCCACGTCTACGCTGCGACGCTACGCACCTGTTGAGAAACTACTCAGTCATCTCCAGCAAGACAACATGATATCCTTTATAAAGGCCTGCTGGCAATATTCCTAATGAACTCTTCAATGTGTTGCAAAAACACCACTGTGGAATTTAACCTAAATACATTTAATGATAAATCTATTTTGCAGTTATATTTTCATACTTTATATTTTATCCTACTTTGTACTTCTGTTCCAAAGGGAATTATGGCACTGTTTTATTCCACTAGTCATTTGTACTTATTAATTTTTTACATAAAAAAGAAAAACATGAATATGTTTATATGATATACTGTAGTGTTACAAGTCTACCCAGTAATGTAGAAAGAATCTGCAACTGCCTCCACAATAACAAATTACACTAAAATGCTCTTTTATGTAGTTTTGTGATTTAAATGGACTAACATAATACTTCTAAAGGAGCTATTTTAAATACAGGTTTTTCCTTTTTGATTCTTTATTTTTGCTGCTAATACTTG
This sequence comes from Apogon hyalosoma, assembly GCA_037367295.1. NCBI lineage: Eukaryota > Metazoa > Chordata > Actinopteri > Kurtiformes > Apogonidae > Apogon > Apogon hyalosoma. The sequence continues at coordinate 42,421,179 of JAPQRP010000019.1, forward strand.
TAATGCTTCTGACTAAAGCAATAAGCATAAAGTTTGTGTAGCTCCTTCAGGTAAGAGAACAATTACGTCTCTTACCTAATTTAAGAATGTATTCTCCACTACATGAACTCATAACTATTTAACTTTTTAAAAAAAAAAAGTATGTTACACATACTCTGCATCTGTTTTCCTTAACTCTGACTTCACATTATCCAGCTCCCTCCTGCTGCACACAAGGCCTTACCCAGCATGCACCTCTGAAACGGACCTCTAGGACTGTTGTGGTGGTGTTCCTCAACGGGGCAGCTACAGGCTGTGACAGGAAACTGAATAAAATAGGAGCAGCATGGTTCTCAATTCCACACAATGACACAGAATTTAAACCCTAATAGTTCTTCTTTTCCCTTTTTAATCTTCTAGAAGCATCCCAGTGGCATCTGTATACATTTACTGCACAACTTTTAAGTTATTAATGTTCTTCCTAACTACTATACTAGTAGTTATAACAAGTCGATCTCATTTTTAGACACACGGCTGGAATATTAGAGTTTCTATATATCAGTACATCCTTTACACAAAGCACTGTTCGGAACTCTGAATTCTAAAACACTCCAGTGGAATCACATCTTTATATCTTATTTAATTTGCAGTTCACTTAAACAACTCTAGTTTTAACAGTATCATTTGTATGTATTTTTGCTGTCGACAAAGAACTTGAAAAGTAATGACCTGGGGACCTGAAAGACTAAACTAGTTGCACAAAGCCAGTACATTTATACTGAATATGTGGATGTGACACATTCCAGATTACGGTACAGACTGTGTGAATCTGACATAACTCCAGTACTTTTGACCTATAGTTCATCAGTGCCCACAGTTCTACGTACATTCACAAACTTTAAAACATGATTATCTGTAATGTGAATATGAAGACTAACTCTTAGTTTCCTATGGTTAAATCTTCTCTGCTTTAACAGTAACATAAGCTCATGTTTAGTCAAAAATCTTCTGGATGAAAGTGTTTAAAGAAATACTGACACTTTTCTTAAACCTTTAGTGGATATATTCTGTATTACATAACAGCCTCATTGTGTGACTTCCTTCTCACTGGCTCAGCTGTAGATCTTTCTGAGTCATGTTTTGATAGGAAACATTTATTAGTTCAACTGTTCCCTCCAACAAACTGGAGTGAATCCATGATTTCAGATTATGGTGTAATGCCAGTAACGATATACACTTGAATTCTATGTATATACATACATATATGCTGATTTACACTGCTGATTAGACAACAGACTACAATTTAGAGGATATGACAAATGCTTCTGTAGTTGAGGGCTTATGTATTTTATTGTCATAATCAGCGGGAAAACAATAATGTATTGACAAACAGGAAGAAAACTCCAAGGCATGCTCTTTCAGCATTAAAATGCCTTTATTCTCATGGCACGGTCATATATAGACCTTAAAAACACTTTGGGGCATTTCTGCTTCAAGCCTTCATCAGCTGAAACCGAAGCCAATACATTTTGAAGTGTTTTTAAGTTCTGTGTATGACCGTGCCATGAGAATAAAGGCATTTTAATGCATAGAGTGCCTTGGAGTTTTCTTCCTGTTTGTCATCTACTTCATGAATCCCTTTTTTCCAAAGAGCACCTCGAACAAACTCTTTTTGGGGTCCTAGAAGCATTCCTTCCCATGATTTTTTTGAACAATAATGTATTATGTTTACAAAACAGTATGAATTCAACTCAGATTATTTTACTTGTATGAATCTGCTGCTAATTCTTTGATTCACTGTTGATATTGACCACTGTCAATACACCAGCTGACTGTGATTCTAAATCTGATCTGTTTCATTTCCAGCAAAACCTCAGTTTATTCACATTTTGTGTCTTTATTTTTACTTGAAATGTTGTGATTTGTTTCTTATAAATGGCACAATCCTAACAATGTGTGAAATGTCCTGCATATGTTTGTGTGCTGAGAGATGTTTGATTTTTAGGGACCAGTCTGCACAAACTCCATTTTACTTTTTATTTAAGACTTGTCACTTTGATGGATTAGTCAGCGATGGTAGCCTCTGTTTAGGTGCATATTTACTTTCCATCGTAATCCATTAAATGATGAGAGTTCCCTGCATCATAGTGACCGTCCGTCCAGCGATGTTGATTCTCCCATCATCTCTCACTTCCAGTTCCAACTCTCCACCTCGAGGGGAGCACTGGTACGCTAAAAAGTCACACAGGTTTATAGAAGTGTCACCATATTGAAATTGTCTTGTAATGATTCATCAACTGATAACATTTATTCAGACTTTTCCTCTGCATTTCATACCATTTTAATTTAAAATGTAGGTTTTGCTTCACAGATCATTAATAAACTTTGTGGTGTTAAAAATATGGAAATTACCCAGCATTCTTCTTTTTCCAAGTTTCTTAGACCAGTAGCTCCCTGAGACGGTGTGGGCAGAACCTACAAAAACAAAAAAACGTATAACACCAGGTGGATACAGGAGTTTATAGATATTCACAAAACACTGTACATTTAGCAACTTTACTGCTCAAATGCTAAATATCAGAAACTGCAGATGCTGCTGTATTTCTACCAGTAGCTGCTGCTTGTGTAAGATATTTAGGACTGCGCAGTCATCAGAAAGTACCTTTACAGTGTACTATTTCAGAATGGAAAAATCACACTGAAACCTTGGGCTATTTGTACTGATAATTATCACAATGTTAAATAATTATGTCTTTCCAGTTTAACAGCTGAATTTTGGACCTGAGTGAAAGTTGATGAATCTAAATGATTATATATTGTTAATACTTAACACGAAGGCTGAATATGATGTGACAGACATTAGATAAAAACACATGTGGTTATGATTCAGTATATTTGCCATTTTCTCATATTTTGGTGTACTATTCTGGAAGCTATAAGGAAAACATACACAATGGATGGTTATTAAACAGCAGAACATTTCTCATGGCAAACTGTTGCAAATCAAAACATACCTGAATTAAAATTAAGTAAAACATAATAAAAACAAGTGGTGCCAGGCACAACAAACCCTGCCCCTCACACGTATTGTAGCTCATTTTGGCATCGATCCAGCTGATGACATCATGTCTATGCATGTGCTGATGTCAGCATATCAGTTGTTTCTATATATGTGCCAAGTTTGAAGTAAATTGAAGCAAACTGATGTTTTTATAGACATTTGAAATTGTGCCCCTTATAAGTAAATGTGAAAAAAAAAAAAAAAAGATTTTAAAAATTCATAAAAAACTTAAACTTTGACTTTCTTTTCCCAAAATGTGATCACATCTATTCTGGGTCACTGGCAATCTATAAAACAAATTTGGTATGAATTCAGCCAATAGTTTTGCTTCTAGAGTGTTAAACAAAGAAATAAACCAAACCAAAAACAATACCCCTTGCCTCCCCTTGGGGGGGGTAAAAATATTTTCTCTGCACATATATACAACATAAATCCCTGAAGAAAAAAGAATATATATATTTAGTAATCATCACCACCACCACCATTATCTATTTTATCATTTTATTGTTACCAGTGACAGGATCCTCGGGAATTCCAGCCCACGGAGCAAAATATCTAGAGTAGAAGTCGTATCCAGGCTCAGAGTCTGGAGATCCTGTTGTCAAACATAGGCATGGTCAAGCAAAAAAAATGTCCAGATGATAATGAGTTGGCTTACATTTACCTGGCATATAAGTCTAATACATGGATGGAAAGTGTGTTTCTAGTACTTTGAGGCCATGCAAAGACATTTGTCAGTTTCAGCCATTTTCACTGAAATCTTTGTGTAAACATCTCGATTACATAGGGTAAAAAAACTACATCTAAAATTGGCCCATTTTTCAGCATATCAAAAGTTGCTGTTTTCACTTGAAGTTGCCAAAATTAACATTACCATAGTGTTAGGTTTATTGTTGACTGCAACTCCTGTAATTTTAGTGAAAAAAAATGTTTTGGTCTAGGACTGGTGGATATCAAATAAAGGGAAGTCTGGTTATGTAGGGTAAATTCCTAAGTCCTTGAGGCTGGTAATCAAAATTATCTGTCAAGCACAAATGAGTTTATATTATCCCAATATCATGCTTGGAGTAAATAAATATAAATAATATTTAAAACCTATAATCATTAAGGTTGCGATAAACCAGTACTATCCTGGGTAAGTAAAATATGAGACAACAAACGTTAACATGGACGTCAAATATAGTCTTTTAAAACAATGAAAGTCAATCAGCTCTCTCACTTTTTTTTTTTTTTTTTTGACATCATTTAGAAACAGTAAAGTTGGTTTTAGGACTCCCAAACAGTTATGCATCAGCTACAAATGACAAAATAAGTCTATCTTAAACAAACATTTACAGAAGATGACAAGTGTAGTCTGTAGTCTGCATGTCTAACCCTGCTGTTAAATGAAACAAGTCCTAAGGCTGTTCACATCAAGCGTTGGAGCCTAAATGAGCTTCACAGGTTAAAATTTCACAATTCATTGCATAAGTAAATAATGGTTTCCCACTAAAAGCATTAATTTAGATAATCTGTGCATTTGAAGAATTCTTTGCAGTTCATGCGTGGAATGTTGTATATTTTGACACTTGTGAATGAGGTTCAAATTTACATATTAAATTTCAACTCATTTATATATTGGAGAATGAGTCACAAGTTGTTATTTGTTGATAACTATTTTTTATTTTCTTCTCAAGAATATAAGTCAGCAAATTGGTTGGCATGGAACTGGAAATATACAAATGGAGGCATTCAGTTTTGTTTTGTTTTGTTTTGTTTTTTTACCTTTCTTTGTCTCCATTTGGTTGTTTATTAAGGTAATATAATTTATTTGATTGGTTTGTACATATTTTTTTGGGGTTCAGTAATTATTGGAAAACTTTTGATTGCTCTCGTAGATTCCTTTTTCATCAGTCACAGTAGACTCACATGGGGGAGATGATGGAGCATTAGGCTACGACTTCATTCACTCACCCATAAAGACCCAGTGTTACGTTTGCGGCAGTTCCCAAAGGAATTTTTCCACTAGATTTAACCTTTTTTAAGTGATGTATCACCATTTATTTATTTATCTGTATTTTGTGTTTTTTCAGTGAAAATCTGGAATTTTTCTGTTTTTAATTCACAGCTCATGTAGATGTTTATAAAAGCGCAGATTAAAGTTGAGGGTTATTATATCAAAAGCAGAGAAAACTGGAGAAAAGGTGACTTTTTCAGCAAATCTCTCATTAATTGAACATAAACCCAGTGTGTCCATACACTGTCAATGATTGAACTTCATGGGTTTTACTGGTGAATCAATGTTGTTAGAAGATGACTGTGTTTCCATGGTAACTATGGAGCCTCTGAATGTCCAAATGGGTCATATCTGATGACCATGAAAAGTGACAAACTGTATTTTACACCATTTATTTACATTTATTGATAGGATTAGTGGATCAACAGGTATTAAACAGTAGATCAGTAGATGGTTTTAGTCACCAATGGCTGTTTGGGCCTTTATGGGTTTAAACTCTACCTGTATGTGTGTTTTTTAGCTGTGGTTACCTTTCATGGTGACAATTACTCCTCTTATTCGGCCAGTCTTCTCACAGCTCTTAAGAACAGCAGGGTCGACGTTCAGGTCTCTTAATGCTGATCTGGACAAACACATGTATAAATAGAGCAAAATACAAAAATCAGGTTCAAGAAATCAACATAGAAAAAAAGCAAACAAGGGAAATTAACAAAAAGATGCAAGCAAATGATTTGTGATTTAAAAACTGAAAAGTAAATCTGTTAATTGTTTCTAATCCACAATGTAAAACCAGTCAAGAACCAGTGTAGCATTAATTTCTGTTGTGATGTGTATGTAAATTGTAACCTGTCACAGCTGTCAGCCAGTCGTACCAGAAGTTTCTTAGTTTCTGAACTCAGGTATACTTCCTGAACAGGGAGGTTTCCTACAACAGCCTGCATCACATTTAAATTAAAGATACATACAAGCATGCAAACACAAAACACAAGGACATAACAATCACATTTCTGTAAATTCTATACAGAGAAATGATCATGTGGTGTGAAGTGAGCTGAAGGCTTCTACACAGACAGGTTTCCATAAACACAACATGCCCAAAGTGTACAAACCGTGATCGTGTCTCTGAACTCATTTGGATCCTAACAAAACAAAAACAAGGAAAAAAAAAGAAGAAATTAGCAATGTTATTCATGGATGTGTATCACCATGTTTGGATATGTGATGACATGTCCAACTGTGTGTTACATTAATGTTTATCATGATACTGAATTATTCAGTAGTGCTGAGGGAAATGGACAGTATTTAACCTTGTGATGATTATGTTTTTATGACAATCTGACAGGATAAAATTAGACATGTTTCAGTTCAGTCTTTTTAAGCGACCATCATAAGTGTCCACTTGTGATGGTCATGCCCACTTATTTTAAAGGAGTGATTTTTTTTTTTTTAAGTAGAATCATGTGTTTTAAAACATTTCCCTGTGGTCTACATAAACTGTAAATGCTCTGCTTGGGTCTGAATTCTTCATTAATTCAACTCCACAGGTCCATCTTCAACCCTATTTCTGAGTAATGACACCAGAAAGGTGGTTTGGAGCGTTGGCCCTTTAAATGCACATGAACCACTTCACACCCCCTCCAGGTTGTTGGCTGTGCTGTTCTGTCCCATTCAGTCACTTGTGTTCGTTAATACAACTGAACATTTTAGGTAATTGTCTCGAAATTTGGACATATTTCCAGTATGGACTACAACCGCTGCTGCTGACAAACAATTATGTTGTACTCAGAGAAATGTTCATCGGAAGTCTTGACCTTATATGTGCAAATGTCATGACGTAACTAGTTATAGATGCAACAAATTAAGAAGGAATTAAAACGGATTGTAGAAATCCACTTGATTTTTGCCGAAATTAATATAAAGATAGCTTTGCAGTACCTGGAGGGTTCAAATTCAAACTGTATGAACTATTAAGGTCCAAGTACATAAATAAATGAACCAAAGAATAACTAGAAAAGCACTCGGAGAGCACAGACCACGATCACCACAAAAATGTAATAATTTATTCCTTGTGCAAGTATCAACATTTCCTGAAAATTTCATCAAAATCCATCCATAACTTTTTGAGTTATCTTGCTAACAGACAAACAAACAAACCCCGATGATAACATAACATTCCTTGGCAGAGGTAATAAAAGTGGGTTTAGCAAAATATGACCCCTTTGAGTGGGTATGGGGAAAAAAATTGACCATCATATTTATATAAATATATGTTAGAAAGAATAATCTGACTGAGAATAAACCTGTGTTTGACTGAATATTAATCATTATATTGCTCTAGCTCTTGTGTAGTTCAGGTATATTTTCATACCAAATATTTTTTCATAGTCAGACAACTCAGATCTAATCTGTCATTTCTTCACATTTACACATTGTTGCCTGGTTCTAGGACATTGTCTGGTTTTGTTTTCATACACTGTACCTGCTCAGTGGGTGGGTTGAGGGGAAAGTCCATGACATAACCATCTCCCCTCCGAGTGACACACAGGTCTCCACTCCTGCTCTCAAACACCAATGTAGTGTTTACATTATCTGGGAGAAGTAACATATACAGTTAGTGAGTATAAGGTGAGTTAGGAGTGTTTGTATACATGCAAAAAAAAAAATCTTTTTTTTTACATTAATTATTTATTTCTACATGAAATTACACTTGAATATCAGGACTCCATAGTTATATTCTGCTGTAGATGCTTGTCTGATGCATTAAATGGATGTTATGAACTGTTAATACTACATCTGGATACTGTCATCTTACTTAGATACTGGAACAACACTGCAGCAGTGGCCAGAGTGGCATGTCCACACAAATTCACTTCAACGATAGGTGTGAACCATCGAAGGCGAAACCTTGACCCTGTTATTCACATTGCAGTGTCAGACAGGAAATGTAAGCATTATCTGCCTGTAAAGTATTGTGTTAATACAGATCATACAGTTCATTATTGCACAGCCACATTCAAAATGTCAAAAGGTACAAGTTTGCTCTTTGAACAGTGAACTTTGGGTAACTCACAGGCAAGGCAAGGCAAATTTATTTGTATAGCACCATTCATACATAAAGCAATTCAAAGTGCTTTACAAAGGCATAGAAACACATAAAATGACATTCAAATCATAGAGAATAAAACATTAATCTGAAGGAAAGTGCAGAAAGGATAAAAATAAAGAAAGAAATTAAAACAAGAATAAGAGACAGTTAAAAGCTAAAAACAGTCTTGATTAAAATCAATCAAAACAGTTAAAATTATGAGTTGCAGTGCAGGTATTAGAACTGAAAAAAAAAAAAAACGAAAAACAACTACTTTGTAAATAGTTTGTAAAGTACAGGTAGAATTTGCCTGTCATTGTGGCTGGTGGATAACATTTGCCCTCTCAACCAGAAATAATGAGTTGAGGGAAAATAATAGCTCCCAAAAAAGAAACTGCCCCACTTGATCTTTTTAAACAGTTTATGGATTTTAGTTTGATCTGCAGCTTTGTATTTATTCATGCATTTCTAGCTTTGACTTAGATGTAAAGTAAGAATTAAATGTTTGATGTTTGATGAAGGGTCAAATATTTTTTTTTTTCCCCCACTGGCAATGTTATATTTCTTTTGAGTAGACAATTAATTATCAGCTTTTGCTGCTCCAAACCATCAGTATTATATTTGGCATTTATAAATCCACCATCAGTTGACAGGTATTACAAAGTATCTGATATAAAATAAATCCAGTTTATTAAAATGCACAGTGTTTCTACTTTAAAAACTTAAATTTAAAAGATTTGTTTGGAAAAAGTATACATTTTAAATAGTACTTGAGAACATTAACCTGTAGATCATAATGGTCTACATATGACACAGTCTTTAACCACAAAAGAATTGGAAGTACAAAGATTTTGGCTTTATTAACATACATTGAAGAGATCTTTGAGCTGTGAGCTGAATGATACTGACATTCCTTTCCATGCAGTTGTACCATGTGAAAGAATGAGTGACACAGGGCGTTTGTAACTGTCACAGCTCATTGCATTGTTGAAGCTATGTGTTTAACATTGTTACCTATCAGAGTGCTGAGGACAGGTGTTTTTCATGTAGTGCACACATTACTGACAAATAACACAATACAAAACAAAATGACCTTACTAATAATTAACCTCTCTAACACAGCCCCAATGAACCATCTACAAATATAGGTATTAGGTTACTCATTCAGTGTCCATAGTTAACATTTATAGCCTTATTATTGGTAATAATAGCAACATCACTGGATTACCAATACTGTAACAACACCAGGTGTAACTGGTTTCATTGCCTCCATAAGGACCTTGCTTGCACAATAGAAATACTTTACTGTCCACTTTGTGAGCATGAAAGTCAGAGATGTGTGCATGTCCAAGGGTTATAAGGGTTAATTCAAGGCTTAAGAAAAAAAAAAATCCATCACATAGAAACAATTCAAGTCACAAATTACTAAACATACCATTTCTTGTGAGCCCAAACATATGTCCTACAAACATTTCTGTTGAACCACTGTGACACAAAAATTGGTGGACAGAAATTGATTTTACAGTGGTATATTTGATCTCACCTGTAGTGAAATTATCAGAGGGATTGAGTCTGGTAAGGAAAGCTGTTTCTGTCTGGTTCAGCTCTGCTGCTATCTTCTGATAGAGCTCATCACTCAGCTCCTGTCAGAAACACACAGAGTATGATCAAATGCAATGATCAGAAAATATAGAGAATGAATGTGCAGAATAAAATAGATGAACGAAAGAGATGGATAAAGGGGTATCTACTGCTTAGTCATACGATATATATACTGAAAACGACCAATCAACAGATACTAAGAGGACTAGTTGTGGTGATTATTGAACAAACAACTAATATATAGTTTAAAAGCACAAAGTTAAAGCGTCTAATTTTTTTTTTTTTGTTTTGTTTTCAGCTCTGGTCTGCAGTGTGATAGTCTAATATAATAGCCTGAATCTTACTCACATGCATCACGAGACAAATTGCAGCGGCATTTCCCTTAAATGGTAAATTGGTGAAGGCGTCTAAAATATATATTGGGATCTCCATTATGAAACTATTAAACACCGAGTTTTCAGTTGTGGTGCGGCACAAGTCGTCTCACAGCGGTCGATGAACTTTAGACCCCGTTTAGTTTAGTTGAATAGTGACAGGCTCACGCAACCATAGACATTTATACAACCCCGTATTGTTCGCGTCACAGGCTGTCTGTGGGCTGATGGTTGGCTGCGGGATTTTCAGTTCAGTCTGTGGTATTCTTTATAGTATTTATATTTAAAGTGCAGAAATCAGACTGATTAAATTAACAGAATCACTTATAAATTAATGAATTGTTTAATAGTAATTTACAGTTCCAGTTTGCATCAAACGCTCTTTGGTTTGTTTGTATTCGTTTTAATATTACTATCATATACAGTATAAAAGACATGTTAGATAAGTATAAATGCAACAGCCGCTGTTTATCATCTAATCTTTTTCTGTTGGGAACTCAAGTCTCGCGAGATCATACCTGAGCGGCTCTGCTGCTGCTGCCACTGTCACCTGAGAGTAGGACAGAAGACCGGGAACAAGAGCAGACTGTGAGACAATTTCATCGTTTTCATGCTTTTGTCACTGTAGTCTTAGTCAGTTCTTCACAGGAAAATATTTCGTTACGCTGGTCCGGCGTATTGGCTGTTGGGAACTGAGCTAGTTTGCCGTGTACGTTTGACCGCTGTCAGTGTCCTACAGTTAGCCTTAGCTGCTAATGCTAACTGCTAATGTAACCGTGACAGGCTCGTCAGTCTGACTGTAGACGGTAACATCAGCTAACACAGCTGAGAAATACTCCGCCTTGATGAACTTCAAACAAGTAACTTTACTAACGAATTGAAAAGCTCTACGTAGTGTCTGCCATGTGTCAAGGTTAGCGTTAAGCTATGGTAACGTTAACGAGTAAACACTTTGTAAGAGTTGAGAGGAGGAAGTAACAAAGGCTAGTTTTCCCGAAGTATATGTTGCATTAACCTCTATATCGCGTTTATGCTAAATGTTAGGATGCCCCTTCTACCCCTTTGTTGTTCTGGACTATGTAACGGCCATGTTTTCGTTGGTAGCTTTTTTCCTTTTAGCTAAAAAGAAAAGAAAAACAGGATACAGTCACTTGGATTCTCTTACACTATTATAATCAAAGAGTGGCAAATATATTTTCCTGGATACAGTGTATTATAGAAAATGCAACTTGCCTGCTAATTTTCTAGTTGATAATGTTAAGAATTATTATACCTGGCTGCACAAGCAGATTTAAGAAAGAGTATTATTAAAATAACTGTCTTCTCCGGAAAGTGCAGGTATTATCCGGTGATGGTATATTAATGCTGTTAATATTACTGTTGTTTTGTGGCAGTGAGGATGTCTTTGAATGAGGAGGGTTACGTGGTCCGGATCAGAGGACTTCCTTGGTCCTGCACACAGGAGGAAGTGGCCAGTTTCTTCTCTGGTGAGAGACATGTATATTTTGCACCCAAAGGATAAAATCGTCTTGTAGACAATAGAATATATTTTCAGTTTTTTTTTTTTAAGCAACAGTTGTTTAATCTTTAAAATGTATTCTCACAAACAAGCCCAAACTTGATATTTTATAGGAACCTGGTACATTCTCTGTCATGAGTGTACTTGATGAAGAAATATTTAAGGGTAATCATCCTTTTAAGGTAGTCTAAGTCTGATTTATTTACAGATTGTGACATCGTGGGCAAAGTAAATGGAGTGTGTTTCACTTACTCTAAAGAAGGCCGTCCTAGTGGAGAGGCATTTATTGAGCTGAAAACAGCAGAGGATTTTAAGAATGCCCTTGCCAAAGACAGAAAATACATGGGACACCGATACATTGAGGGTAAGTAATGAAAACATACAACAGAACTATTTAGTGTTCATTTTGTTATTGTATTTTTAGCCTATTATTTGTATCGATACAGCATTCCCAATACACACATGAAGGTTTAATCACAGAGACACTATATAAAGTTAGAGTAAAAGTTATTTCTTGGTTGTGTGTATTACTATACCTTTATTGATTTACTTGTTGTCGTCACAAACTGTTTTGTGTAAGCTGTAAATCAAACTCTAAGATTTGTTTGAGTTTTATCTGATCTGTCTGTGTCTGAAACAGTGTTCAAGTCAAACCGTAGTGAGATGGACTGGGTGCTGAAACGTAGTGGTCCTGCTGATTATGACAGCTGCAGTGGCTGCATGCTGAGACTTAGAGGCCTTCCCTTTGGCTGCAGTAAGGAGGAGATTGTTCAGTTTTTCTCAGGTATATGAACATACACATTAACACTGTTCATTCTCACTGTTTATTCCATGAAATTCTATAATTTACAACAAGAAAAGCAAGCACATGCATATAGGGAATAAAACTTTGAAATGTGATCTTTGTATGTATATATTTTCAACCCAAATTGTCATAAAATTTTTCCAGGTTTACAGGTAATAACCTCAATATCAGTTGACTCTCATTTCTTTCCAGTGTCCAAAGTCTAACCTTGAACATGGATTTACAACATGTGTTTAAATTAAACAATAAGAGTTTTTTTGCAATTATTTATGCTACATAATGTTTGTAGAAAAATTAAACTTCTCACATTTATAAACCCTTTCTTGAACAGCACAAGATGTAACTTTGATGTTTGGCATCCTGAAACATCCAGAGTGCTTCCAACTGCTCTTTGAACTTTGCTTGCAGTCAGCGCATTACTTAACATTATCTTTTCTCCCGTTTTACAAATTTGACCCTCAATAGGTCATTTACCAGTTCCTTTGGTCGGCAGGGTCATGTATCTGCATTGCCTTGACATGTCCGCGTCTTATGGCCAAAAGGCCTAATGTATGTTTGTTTTTACAGTTTAGTCTTACTGTGTTAACTTGTCTTTGTTATGAAATGTTATCAATATTATCACTATATTATAGTCAGGTTAACATATTACTTAGATATGCTTCCTAAATCTTCATTAAAAGATGGTGTGGGCTGGGCTGGATTGGCTGAGGGGAGACATTATTGATCTGGGGTCAGCACCATGATGCAGCTAACTGAAAGTGATGAAAGAAATTATAATTAATTAGACTTTCTTTCTTTCTTCACAAGATTTTTTTTGTGTGTTTGTTTTTTTTTTTTACTCCTTTGCATTGATGTTTCTAAATTCAATGATAAATAAGAAAAGTTTGCACTAGTTTGAGACCCTGGCTTTGCTGGCTCCAGGTTGGTATTTGTTTCATTCTCCTGCTGGGCACATGATAATGCAAATTAAATCCTCTCAGATCTCCCTTTTAATCCAGTTTTATGATCTAATACAGCTGTTATTTATCCGCTGTGTATTACTGTAAACCTAAAAAGCAGTGGGTGTTGTTCTATCTCATCAGTCTACCTACCGACCAATGTATTTATGTGTGCTTGGGTTGAAGGGTTGAGAATCGTGCCAAATGGGATTACTCTGCCAGTGGACTACCAGGGGAGGAGCACAGGGGAAGCCTTCGTGCAGTTTGCCTCAAAGGAGATAGCAGAAAAGGCTCTGGGGAAACACAAGGAAAGAATAGGGCACAGGTGGGACAGACGGGAAAGGGATGGGCTGGACTGGGATGGGATGGGCTTCTCTTAAACAACATACGGGGGGGTCACAGAGTAATTATGGTACACAATGATAACATGAGATGTGGTATTCTGTAAATTGGGTGGGTCATGCAGTATGTATTAAAATGAAATGGGGGTATTTTAATCATGGTGACATGTTGAATATTGGGGTCAAAGCTCGGCTGTCTAATCTTTATTTAATGGTGGTGTGATTATTGTATTCGTCAATATACAGTTTATTAGTGGTCACCTTAGTCCTGGGAGCTATTATTAGTTTTATTAGAGCATCAATCGGCTAGTGGCACTAGATCCTTTCATGTTTATAAATAGTAGATACATTTTGCATAAGAGGTGAATAGACATATAGCAGAGGGCAGTGAAGATTGAAGATCTACTCTGTTAAGTCATTAATATGATTAATGCAACATGTAAAAGCCGTGCAATTAAATATTGTGGTTGGGACAAATTAAAGTTCTTTTACAACAGCCCTAAGCCCAGCTAACATGTAGAATTTTGTTGAGGTTGCTTTGTCAGCTCCAGGTTAAATCAACATAGACCACTAATAGGGACAGATGGTCAGGTATTTTGAGGTTATGTAGAATACTTGTCTTTTGTGTGTTTTTCTTCTTTCTCTGTAAAACATGTGTATGTATGTAACCTGAGCTGAACCACTTCTGCACCTTAACCCTCTCCTCTGCCCCCTCACACCCCCATGGATGTGTCATTGTGCAGGTATATAGAGATTTTTAAAAGCAGTCGTAATGAGATCAGAGCCTACTATGAGGTACCTCGGCGGGGGATGGGAGGCCAGCGACCAGGACCCTATGACAGACCCATGATGGGGGGACCCAGGGGAGGTTTTTTTGGTCCTGGACCAGGCCGTGGTGGTGCTCTGATGGACACCATGAGGAGTGGAGGTGGCTATGGTGGAGGTATGCATAGCTGCATGATGTTTGCAGGGGTTATTACTGCTGGACAGCATGTGACTGAACAGGACTGGGACACTGGTTTTAATGGTTGACTTATCTGTTCTTTGGCCAGCATATGTGTAATTTCTGTAAGATTTACTATCCATGCAGCTGTTGAAGTTTTCCCATGAGTGTTGTGGAGCAGGTGGTTTCTAGGTTTTCTAGATCTCATTTGGTTCTGTTGCTTTGCAACTTTAGGTTATGGTGGCTTTGACAACTACAATGGATTCAACAATTACTGTTTTGGCAACGGCATGTTTGATGAACGACTGAGAGGAGAGAGGGGAGGAAGAGGTAAAATCTAAAATGTATTTACTTTCATTTACCTTGGTGTTCAGACATGCTGATCTGTGTTTAGAATAATTGTGCCACTGTGTGATCACATTTTCCACTTTCAAACTAGTGAAATTAACTTTTGACAGAAGTATTTGACACTTCACCTGTTTCAGATAGATTTTAAAGCAACAATTATCTATACATTTCCACAACTGAAGGTGTATGGTTTGTGTTTCTGTACAGGGATGGGAGGCCATGGTTACAGTAGTCAAAGTGACAGTGGCTTAGGCTTCCACAGCGGTCATTTTGTTCACATGAGGGGTTTGCCTTTCCGCGCCACAGAGGGAGATATTGCTAAAGTAAGAAGACACTACTTAACTATAGCTTTGACTTAGGCAGGAACTCAACTTTGTACCAGATCTGTGATGTGTGTTAAATGTTGATAATGCTGTTTGTTTTTGTTGATTCATTCTGTTATGCTTATAGGATCTTTACACTAAGCATGATAAGCATAAGGTGATTCGGAAATTTCTGTATATTTTTTGCTTTAATTTTTCCACTGTTATTTTACAGTTCTTCTCACCTTTGAACCCAATGAGGGTCCACATTGATGTGGCTCCCAACGGGAAGTCGACAGGAGAAGCAGATGTGGAGTTCCGCTCCCATGAAGACGCCGTGGCTGCCATGTCCAAAGACAAGAACCACATGCGTACGTCCCTGTTTTTCTTCAACAAAATCACTCATGTTGATTCTCACAAAACAACTTTTTACAGTGTACACATTTCATGACAAAAGTACTTGAATTGGCTTATCTACAGAAAAATAGAACCAACCACAAAAACAAGTATGACTTTGGGGTTTTAGAGGCTGTGTTGAAGACACTGAGGACATTCTTAATACAGGATTGCCCACTGAAAGCAAATTTCTTTTCCCACCCTGAAACAAATTAAATCCCTTAAAAATGCTCTGTTCTCATTGAAGACCTAAAATCCCAACACTTTGTAAAACAGGAAGAAGATAACTCACTAACTCAAGACTGATCATTTAATTTTTGTTCCCTTTTTGCAGTTTAAGTGAATGGTTTTTTTTCCCCTCCACAGAACATCGCTATATTGAACTGTTTCTCAACTCTACTGCCAGTGGAGCAGCTGAAATGAGTGAGTTTTAATCATCCTTCATCTTTTATATTCATTGCATTGTCTACTGATCACTCCTTTGTATTAAATAACCCATTGAATTTTGGGAATGTTCATTAGTATTGTTTAAAAAAAAAAAAAAAAAACGTGGGAAAAGGTTAGGTCTTTGTTTTTCTTATGCGTTTTCATTTATGTATGGCTATAAAAATAATTCTCCATCTTATCACCATTGTAGGCCGTGGCAGTGGCGGTTACTATAGTAACTCAGGAGGCAGTGGAGGGTCACGAAGCAGTGGTTTGCGCGGTGGATACTGACATCATCCTCATTTTCCAGTCCATCCAGATGTTTGTCTCACATCTCCTTAGACCACATTTACTCATAGCTGGAGAGCTGATCTGAAGTCACTTGTTTAACAGCAGGTAAAATATAGGTTTAGAGTTGACCCTCAGATACTTCACGGTGAAGAACAGAACAGCATAATTTAAACCAGTGGCGCTGTTGTTGGTCTGGATTATGTGGATACATCGACCCAAACATTTGACTATTATAATAAAATTATTCAAGGTTCACACAAATGTCTCCCTGTAAATACTAAAACAGTTTACAATTACAGTGTTCTGAGGGACACCTTTGATTTGTAGTACTAATGAGGAAAAACTATTTGGAATAGCATTATCAGAACACAGATGACAGCGTTGCTTTGGATGTCCAATGTTTTTGTAAAAAAAAAAAAAAAAAACATATATACACAAATAAAAATTTATATAAATTTTAATTTGGTTTGATCATTTAAATATAAGGCCCTGAATTTATTTTATTTTTTTTTTGTCTGGCTTAAACTCAGTTTTGACGTTATGCAGCACTGATTTGAACATGAGTTCAGATCAGCTTTCCTGCTTTAAAAAGTTAAATAAATGTGAGCCTGTGTGTTTTTATGAATGTTTTCACAGTTCATTACAGAATTTAAAGTTAAGTTGAATATTCTGCTCTTAAAGAGTGGAAGTAAAATAAAGTCTATATTTGAGCTGTAAAATAGCTTATGCAGCTGTTGTACATTTTGCCTAATAAATTTTGTATTTAATTCTCCTTCTGTGTTCCTGTTTTATCTTCGAGCAGGTGTTTTATGGAGATGTTTCAGAAAGACACATGAAATAAAGAGCCATAACTCTCAAAGTTAACAAGAAAACCCAAAAATTCACACAGTATTCACAAAAAGGCTCTAACTTTAATCAGAAACTGCTACGCAGTCTAGGCCATCATACTGTTGGCAATTGTTAATTTTAAACTGGCAGGATTTAGTAAGCTAAAGGCCACAGTGATTATCAACTGTATTTATATACAACAAATATCACGGTATCAACACTGTACAAATCCCATCAAAGGCTGGGAGATTAAGAGCAACACTACAAAAACATACCGGCCTGGGCTCATTTCAGTAATATTTGTCTATATCAATATATATAATGATATAATAAACTCATAAATATTTGACATAAACCCAGGCTAGTGGCGTCTCTGCATGGGAATGAATATTTCCAGTTTCTGAAAAATCATGTTGTAAACATTGTACAAAACCAGAATGTGCAGTGGAACTTGTGTAACCCCATCACTTTAAAGTCACAGCATTCACAGGTCTGCCCAAAGAATTACAAAACATCTCAAAGCTTTTTCTTGGAGAGTTTTAGAGTTTGATTCTTCCTCGGTCAGGAATGGAGCAGCAAGATGTAGTTCTTTTATAGTCTGCATCTGCACAGATTAAAACTAACTTCAAGTGAACAGGGAAAGATCAATTCCCTGGATTTCTGAAATCAAAAAATTGTGCATAAAAACAAAATCAAATAAAAATATAACCATTTTTAGAGGATTGGCAAGTGTTTGGTAACACTTCTTGTCAGTGCATACCACTCAAGTGTCTTCTCAGTAAACACTATGTGGTCATATAAGTGGTCTCTGGGCTAGCCATCAGTGGTTCCTAAAAGTTACAGACTCACAGGAGTTTACATCTTCCACAAAGATGAAAGCATCTGTTACTTTTCTTTGTCTTTTAACCAACTTTCACTGCATTAGTGTCTCAAACAATGAAATGTGCCTTTACTCTAGACTGCTTGCTTGGCTAGTATCTGCTAGTGTTGCTACTTTGAAATATTCTGGGCCAACAGACATCTCGTCTCTTGGAATCCTGATGAAATACTGAGCTCATTTTGGCAACATGAGAAGCACAAGTAGGTAAGGCATTTACACAGGCAGAAATGGTCCTGACAAAAAAAATGGTTCAAGTTCATTTGAAAGTCAGAGTTTTGTTAATTATAACATCATGTACTCAAGATCTGCAGAACTTGTGCAAGTGAATGTTTCTGCATTTAGTTTGCAGAAAAATCTGAATTTTTGAGATGTATTATTTGTTCCTGTTTGATAACAGGGGTTCCCAAATATCACACTAATTAGATAACACATTTAACCATAGGACTGCAGAACATACTTAGACCTGTTGTTTTGGTTTTAATGAAACCATCCTGCGTAACAGTAACCACAGCTGTCCTATGCTTTGAACTATAGTCTGAAAAGTCTTTAATTGTTCCCACTTAGCTTTGTAATTTGTTGTACTGCATTATATTTTCAGATTCTGTTATTAAGTATCTGCTGATGTCTGAGCATAACCAGCACTCGTATAGAAAAGGATGTCAACTTACTGCAAATAAATTAGAACTGATTATGATATCTGATGATTGTTTATGCTTTATAATAGGTCCTGGACTCTGAGTTTGTCTGGTACCATATAGAAATCTCAGTCCATGCTATAATAGACCAATTGCCTCCTCATTTGCGTTGAGTTACAAAAAGCAAGCATGTGCAGCAAAAGTCGTGTAGTGAACAATACCAGGTCAGAAAAATAAATAATACAGAGTTGGCATATGTTCATGCACACGGTGCATTCCTAGCAGCAAACACTGTTGAGACTAAGTGTGAAGATGAATCTTACAGAGGATTCCTTCACGTTGGGTTGGAGGAGCATCTCTGGAGGAGCAGGGCGTGGCAGGTGTCACACACCCGCACCGGTTTGGGCGAGGCTGGAAGAGGAAGCTCATTGTCGGAGCAGCTGTTACAGAAAATCTCCCCACAGTTCCTACAGTGGTGCTGAAGAGAAACAGAAGAAGCAACAATAAACCTCCACACCCTAATCTGAACTATCAAACATGATTCCACTGGTGGTTCATATGAGAGATGATCCACAGGCCTCCCATTTTAGATTTCATTCTCCATGAGTGTTAATACGCACTAATCACTGCTGTAGTGTGTCTGTAGTTCATGCATGTCCACTACTGAGGCTCCGGCTACATTTACTATGGGTTATCAACTGTGCAGCTTATGATGAATAAATAATATTGTGCACAATACGTCATCTGAAGCGGCTATGAAATTGTAAAAACACACTATTGACATTATTTATTCATATTCACAGTGAAGATGTGTGTTTTTACTGACACTGTGAATACAGATGCTGCTCACAGGACATGCTTTTATTTTGAAAAGTCAGGAGGCATCACTTTGTTGTGTCTCAACAATATGGGATCTTATGAATTGGGTGTAAGACAATTTTGTTGGTTTGTTTCCTAAAACTACCAACATACAGTGCAGTAAAACGTTCAGTTTGAACAGTGTCAGTGATTATTGGAAGCTTCTACTGCCTAAAGTTATGATGGTGTTGCCTTTTCTCTTTGCCATTAAAAAAGGAAAGTGCTGTTTGAAACCAGCAGATGTCAGCTAAACATCTAGTTTAAAAAAAAACCAAAACTCTTATTTGACTTACCTTTCGTCTAGAGATGGAGAACTCCTTCTCACACAGTTTGCAGTGACTGGCTTCTTTGTCCTTCAGCCAAACCTGGCCTCCCTGAAACACCGATACACATAAATACCTCATCCAAATATCCCATCAAGATCATATGACAAATGATGACGATATAGTACTGCTTTAAATTTAAGACTATTCTTTAATTCGACTGTTATTTGTAATTGACTTTACCTGAAGAGCTTTGTTGGCCTCCTTGATGTCTTCAATCTTTAGTTTGGATCTGAAGCAAAAAGAATTGTAAGGTAAAATCTAAAAATTCATTTTAATTATTAATTTATATGGAATGATAAACTGAACTTATAAGTTACACAAAACAGGTTGATTTGTATCAATAACTTACTCGCTGAGTTTGGAGCCTAGTTCTTCAAGTGCTTGCTCTTGATCTTCGCAGATCGTTTTCAGTTGAATGTTTTCATCCTGGAGACGATGGAACTCCTGCATATGCACGTCATATGAACACAGACTAGATCAAATACACTGCATCACATACACAAACCCACACACACCCATCAACCATAACATCACAACCACCTACAGGTGAAGTAGCAATAATGTTGATTATTTCTTTGGGGATATTTATAAAGCAGCAGCTGGACATTTAGTCATTGAAGCTGATGTGTTGGAAGCAGTAAAATAGGTGGTTAAAGGATCTGAGCAGCTTTGGCAAGGAACATATGACTGGGTCAGACTACGTCCAAATTTGCAGGAATTGTTTGGTGTTCAGAGTCAGCAGTGGTGACTCTCTACCAGTGGTCTTTGGTAACTGCACTGTGGTGTCTGGGGTCATGATGTTAGCAGCAGATCCTTTATCTCCTGTTAAGTTGTGATGTGGGCCATCCATGGACTGGATTTACTTTTCTAGTACATACTGCAGATGCTGGACTGGACTGGGATTCAGTTGTTCTTCATTAGACCACTTTTGGTAGTGGCAAAGAAAATAAGTTTACTTTCACCTTCATCTTTTGCAGCTTTTTTAGTAAGTTGTCTTTCATTTTTCTCATTCTTTTTTTTTTTTAACAATTATTTATTTTTTGCTTTTTATAATTTTCCATTGACATGTACATCTTTGGCACATACAGATATTCACCTACACATTGTACATCCTTTTACAGTTACATATGTACTGTAGGCTCATTTTCTCAATACTGTATCTCTAACACATCCTCTTCTCAACCGTCAGTGGAAGTAACAACTCAAATACAGCAATTGAAAAAAACATTAAAAAACACAAGAAGTTATTTTTCTTAGACATAATACCTACACTTGATCCATTCAGTTGTGATTTAATAAATTTCCTTTTGTTCTTTCACAGCATAATCTGATGAACATTGCTGATCATTGTGTTCAGTCACCCGTCATTGTTTAGAATACAGTTGTCATTGCTGTTCTATCCACCATCGACATTTAGATACAGCTTCCATCGTTTTTGTTGTACCTCTTAACCAGACCTGCCTTTGATGGACTTCTATATAAACTGTTCACTGCTGAGGAATACAAACAGACAGAACATCGCTGCTTTGTTGGTGTTACACTTCATCTCCATTACACTCGGAATAAAACTCATCTGAACCTCTCACAGTTTCAGGCTTTGGACAGATTTCTTCAATAGTAGGTCGTAACCACTGCAGACCAGGAACACCCAGGACCTGCAGCTGTGTAGATACTCTGACAACGTGGTGTTTGTCAAACTATTCTACCAGTCAAAAGTTTGGACTCACCTGGTTTTTCTATATTTTCATGATTATTTACATTGTAGTCTCACAGAAGGCATCAAAACTATGAATGAACACATATGGAATTATGTAGGTAAAAAAAGTGTGACATAACTCAAAGCATGTTTTATATTTTAGATTCTTCAAAATAGACACATTTTGCTTTTATTACACATTCTTGGCATTCTCTACATGAGCTTCATGAGGTAGACACCTGAAATGTTTTCCAACAGTCTTGAAGGAGTTCCTAGTGATGCTGAGCACTTGTTGGCCATCTGAGGTCCAGCTCATGTCATTTAAATGAGAAAGTGAGTCCAAACTTTGGACTGGTAGTGTAGCTCAGTTCCTTACACTCCACATTTTCATGCTTCCAACACATCAGCATCAAGGACTAAATGTTCACGTCTCTGCCTAATATAACCAAACCACTAACAGATGCTATTTTAATGAAATATTCAACATTATTCCCCATCCTCTGTCAAAGGACATCATGTTGTGGCTGATTCTTGTGTATACGTTAATTTCAAACACATTATACATTTGTGCTTTACCTTTTTTAGTCCGTTGATCTGCAGCGCCTCTGTACTGAGCTGAGCTACTGTGTCTCTCTCTCGGTCCAGATCATTTTGTAACGTCTGCCTCCACTCCTTCTCTATCTTCAGGTCCGTTTCCAACTGCTGGCTGCAGAAAAAACAACAAAGTCAACATATACACAGAAAATAAAGTGAACAAAAAGGCAGTGGAAACCAACTTTGATGTTTTCAGTGTTCATTGATACGTGTTACTCTACCACTCTGTAGCGCTTTTGTCTTTTTTTTAAGTGCCTTGTGTTTAGTTTATGTTTTGATGCTTCACAACTAATTGTCCTTTGGGGACAAATAAAGTAACTGATTGATTTGCTTACAGTTGCTTTTCTCTGTGCTCAATCTGCCGCTGCAGGCTGTCGGCCTTGTTGGCAAAGTCCAACTTGAAGCGTCTGGTTCCCTCCTCAGCCAAGGATCGGTGCCTCTCTGCATCCTGTAATCTGCACCATTATAACCAGGGACAAACTCAGGACCATGGAGAGCAAAAACTGGGAGGGGAGGATGGAGGGGGGAGAAAAAAAGAACAGAGGCTGATGGGAGAGGAGCGAGGTTGAAGATGGAGCCTCTAAAGGGGAAACGTAAAGGAGGGATGGCTAGAGGCTGGAGTCGAGGATGGCGGTGTAGTTAAAAAAAAACTGCAACAAAGTGTGAGGTTTGAGTTATGTGGATAGAAGAGAGATCAACAATGGTGCGAGACATCAAAATAAACAAGCAAAATGAAACAATGATGCAAAAGCAACTTGGTAAAGATGAAATAGGGTGAGACAAAATGACCGAGAGGAAGCGTAAAGTGTTTTAAAGGCTTATATGTTAAAAGATGGCGTGTCATACCGGTCCCCTGACTCTACTTTTAAAGGAAGTTCAGTAGATTTGAATAGTTTCTCATTGATACCTGAATATCTGGAGGAAAATGTCACATAACATCTTCCTGCATGTTATATAAGTCACATAATACATGGAAAATCGCACTCAGGCTCAAAAGTCAAACCACACGTAGCTTTTTTTAAAACAAATAACTTTATTGAACACGGTGGTAGAAGACAGTAGTTGTGAGTGTTAAACATCTCTACTGAGTGTTTGTTCTTCTACGACTTGAGATGAGTTACAGTACTATGAACATGGAGTTAGAATAGAATGATTATTTCCTGATCTATTACAATGTCAATAAATATGCTAAAATGGGACACACCAACACATTCAGTTTCCTCTGATAAAGAAGTTTACAGCTGTGCAACTACAATTCTTCCTTAAACTGAGCTCAGCGATTTGTTTTACAGAAACAAAACACACAAAGTGAGCTAAAGCTGCTGGTCCCACTGAGCTGTAGCTATAAGTCACCCCTTTGTAACTCCCTCGGTTTAGGTTCGTGTTCAGAAGGATGAAGGGTAAGAGGGCAGAGGACATCACAGTCTGTCAGAAGCTGATCAGCAAGTGCAACACATGCAGAGCAAATTAAAAGCAGGAGGCTGCACAAGCACACTCCCATCTGACTGAGCACTGTAGATAACCCCACTGACTGACTGACTGACTATCACATGCAGGAAGCTGTAGAGACTGTTTACTTTAGTTTTTTTTAGTTTTTAGTGTTTTTATTATCGCCCTTTGTTTAGATCAAAACAGTTGGTACTTTTCCACCACATGGTACCAGCTCAGCCTGACTAGGTTCAGCTTGCTTTAAACACAGATACTTCATCATCCACTGCCTTCACTCATGTTTTAGTCCCTCCCACTTGAGATGCGAGCTAAGGAAGTGAGGACGGGACACGAGGAGAGAGGAATCGAAGCATCAGGCATAAATGAGACATTCTTGAGCCATTATATTAAATAAATGTAGAACAGCTGCATCATCCGTCTGATACACTATGTTCAAACGGCAGGTCTTAATGCTCAATTCCAATTATTTGCTATTTTGGAGTGGTTGTACATATCATAATTCAAATGTGACTGTAATCAGACTCATGTGTGAACACTCTATGGTCCTGGAGTGACCCGAATGCACAGAAGAAAACGTGACGTCAAACGCTGCACACTGTGTTTATGGAAGTAAATATGGATTTTGTTGGGTCACACCTCCTCCAGCACAGAACTGTGACGTCTGTCGCATTTCAGTCACGCAAAATTCTGATAAAATGTGACATGACCATTCAGACTGAAGTCACATTGCAAGACATCAGTAAGTATCTGATTTAGGACCACATATAAAAGCCGCCCAGGTCTGACTTGGGGGTGGGGTGTTTGCATTTGTGCTGTTCGAATTGATATGGGTCCCATATGGGCAAAAAGTCAGATTTGGGCCACTTTTACCTGCGGTGTGAACGTAGTGTTATTTTAGGATCTGTGTCATATTAGCAGATCGGTTTTCATGTAAACCTATAATAAACTAACAGAAAATACGAATAAGGAAAACTTTCATTTTTAACACACTGATAGTGCTGTAGTTTGTGTAATCCAAAACAAAATGGATCCAGTTGCCAAAAAGACCTCTGCAAATATGTATGTTCATAGCTCCTCGCAAAATAATTCTTGTGATGCAATTTAGGACTTGAGACATCCTTAAAGATAGAATGTTGGCATCAGTTTCTGGGTCACAAGTGGACATCGAGGAGGCACAAAATACAGAAATGAGACAAGCCTATAGTACCATATGCTGGTTGTCATAGCAACGATGCAAGAAACTGTCCTTTAACCATCTTCAACGCTAAACACACAGAAGGAATGGAGACTACTGAAGGGAAGATGTTACAGATTCACTGCATGTGGCTGTTTGTCACAGCACAGAGACAAATGGTGGAATATAATAAAGTAATATAATAAAAGCTTAATAAAGTACAATAGAATGGCTTGGTTATATCGAAATGTCAGATTTGTTAAGTCCCATCTCAAACATCAGTGACACAGTGAGGATTTTCTAAGACTAATCATCAGTCTGTCATGTTGTGTAATCAACCCATTTTTTCTTAAATTCAGCTGAAACATCAACAGGGTGACATTAAAAAAAAGAGTACCATTATCCACAACTTTCGACTGAAGGAAAACCAAAAAAAGACAAGTTTAAGTAGAGCTGATTTGAACTAGTTCCACGGAGTGGAAAAGGGCCGAATGTCAACTGCAAAGAGGTAAAAGCAAATGCCCTCTAACATGTAGTGGAGAAGCCCACTGTACTCCTAACTCAGTTTAAACAACAACAACAACCCTATGCGGACATCTCAGAGCCTGGTCCAATCACTCAACGATACTGCATATAAACTGACTACTGGAGACAAAGTGTAGTATGTGTGTGAATAGATGTGTTCACGCCTGAGCATGTGAGAGAATACATAAAGTAGTGTTTGATAAATTCAAAGAGTTTCTTCAGTTTCTATGTATAATGTACAGAAATATTCAGATCGTTTCTGGACCAGATGTTGATGACACTAAAAGAGAAAAACCACTAAACTCATTCCGGGTGATGTTTCAGCGAACCGGTGCGTTTCAGTTTCACCTGGTTCTGTGTCAGCTCTGAGGTCATTAAACCATCTGAATATTGTGTGCAAAAACAGGAATGTTCTATTAAGTCCCTTTATTCATAAGCAGTTGTGTGTGCGTTATGTGCAGGTCCGTCCTCAGAAGGAGATGTCCTTGACTAGTTTGTACTGGTGCTCTGTGTCTGTGCTGGCACACTTGACAAATGACATAGCAAGCGTTCTGGTCTGACTTAACAGATCCTTATCACTACACAGAGAGGTGCAGGAGTAAAATCATGGGGAGGGTGGTGGGAAAATAAGTCATCAAGGGACCAAAATGAATGAATGAATGAATGGATGGATGGATGGATGGTACAAAGGGGATGAACAGGAGGGAGGAAGAAAGGAGGAAAGGAAGGAAGAAGGAAAGGATGTCAATACACCAGTAAGCTAATCGGCCCCAGTTACACTGAACACTTGAAGTAACTTTTATCATCAGAGGCAGAGCAGTAAGTGTAGAGGAAAGACATTAACACACAGAAATCTGATTTCATGACGCTATATTCACACTGATCAGATTTCTACAGACTGGATAAATTTCCATTTGTAGTGAGTGTGTGAATACTAACAAGAGGTGAGGAGGAAGAGCAGGCAAAGGTAACATGGGCAGATAGATGAATAAACAGGAAAAACTGCTATTCTGAGCTAAAGTGTGGATGCAATGAGGCATAAGTCAACATCAGACAGTCTGGTGAAATGTTCTCACTAACAAGTACGAATTATCAGTAGTGTAAGGAACACAGTAAAGGCGATGCTAATTGCTTAAGCGGATGAATAACTTGATTTGAAACACTACAGCATTTGGAACTTCTCATTAGCTGCCTTGATTTTTCAGTTTCATTCAGCTTCAACAGGATTATTTCACATGGAAGGCTACACAGTTGTATGATACTATTAAGTGTAACCAGGATCTGTGTCCTACCAGCTTACATAAACCTTGAGAGCAGCAAAAACATTCATAACCAATCACAAATAGGATGGATAAGCTTTTAAACCAATGGGAGAGGGAAGGAGGGATGGACTGTGTTGACTGGGAAACGATGAGGTGAGCAGGGATCACAAGGCATCAATGAATCAGCGTACACTAGGGGGAGAGCTTTTTCACTGCGCAGTGTTACAGCTAAGGAGACGATGTAATATTCACAGAGAAAACAAGCATGCATTTAGATATTTACACTGGATTATCACAAACATGGCAGGATATCCCCCAGAAAATAGGTTAGAAACAGTGGAAAGGCACTGACATATCCTCCTGAGACCCAGGGAAGTAAATGTTATGGCTTTTTTTTTTTACATTAAATAATTGTCTTGATTGGAAAAAGCATGATGCAACACTTTGTCAGATACAATTTTTTTTTTTTTTTATAGAATGTCCTTTGCAGTGGATGGGACTTTTTTCTAATTAAGCTATAAAACTTGTCCCCTACAGAGGACAAAAATGCAGTGCTGGGTCTTAGGAGGATATTGACCAATCTTGTCATCAATCTAAAATACCCTCTTACTATCAAATTATCTTATTTTATATGAAATGAACAGTTAAAAAGAAGTTTTTCCACATCACTGCCACCAAGTGTTTGCTCCTGGAGGATTCTGCTGGTGTCTGTGAACTGGCTTAAGAGTCTGGTTTAAACCAGCTCTAAATGTAAAGTATCAAGAGATATCTTTTGTTATGATGTGATGGTATATAAATAAAATTTGATTGATTTAAAAAGGATAAATATCCACAATCTTACACAAGCTGTTCTCTCATAGCGTACTTCTAAATTTCTACTTCTGCTAATCGGATCAGAAGTTGCAGTGAGTTAGATGGTCTAATGGAGAAAACAGTATTTTTCTTGTACAGTGTTAGTTCTAGTCATGAACATTTAAATATACATACATATACAGTTAATATGATTATTGCCTCTGATGAAGACACAATTAAATCAACTTGTATCTGAACACACATTATAGTGCATATTATACACAGTACACATTTTGGTGTGTTGCATTACAGAACTGGTTTTGTCGAATAACAATCCCAGGTTTGGTTGTTTGTTTTTTTTTTTTTTTAACGTCCCTTAGCAAAGTTTTGTATCTTCAGAACACACAGGCAGCAAACAAGCTTCACCGCTTCTGAACTGAATTTTCTGGGGGAAACCCAATGTTTTAGTGTTGAGGAATATGAATAATATAATTCTTTTTCTCCCATGTTTCTCTCTAGTTCTGACATGTGTCGGTCCAATTTACACTTTAACATAATTATAAAATGTAGAAATAGCAGAAAAATGTGCCATTTTTGCAACCTTCAGATTGTAACAATTCTTGCCGAGTTCATTTTATATGTTGTGATACTACTTTATGGTTAAAGTCAAATCTCCTTTAATAAAAGAAGACTGTCAGATCAAAATAAATAAAACAAAGACTGCAGTTGAGTGGTTTTACCAGAAACATGGGGGATAGTGATTTTCCTGTTTCGATGTGTTTCTATGAGCAGTGTGTCTCACCTTTGCTCTAACTGTTTCATGGTGGCAGTGATCTGATTGGTTTTCTCCTCCAGACGACTAATCACATCATTTTTCTTCTTCATTTCCTCATCAGATGACTGAAAGAGTGAAAGCCAGTGAGTAATAGTAAAGGTAATGATCACTGTATTTTTTATTTTATTTTTCCACGTGATAGTAAGTCAGGAAACGTGTCTGTACCTGCATCTTCTGGTACATCTCTACATTGATGGCTTTAACCTCATCCAGTTGCTGTCTCAGCCCGATCAGTGTGTCCTGTTAAATAAAAAATACTTCAGTTATGTTCTGACCCAGTAAAGCTGCCCTGTCTCGTCTGATCGGAAAACAAGACTCTAAGACCATACCTGCAAAGAAACAGATGGCACAGTGTGGAAAAGACACTTAAAAAGAAAGAGCTGATATTAAAATGTACTGAGACTTTGACTATTTCACTGCAGACAGTAGGAACACAACATATCCACCTGAGACATAGGAAATGGGTTTCTGTCCTCTGTAGGGGGCAAGAGTTGCATGGGGTTTAAAATATAATACATTTTATCTGCTTAGTTCCTTTTCTTTTGTAAATATACATCCATTCTTCACATTAAAGCAACAAGATATTCAGAAAAAAAGCTGGAGCAATTTACAGCTAGTAATACAATTATAAAATAATGGAATAATAATGTGATTTAAAGGAGGTGATGTAAAAGGCTGACTGTAGTCATTATTAGGTCAAAAGCAGCATCCAGGAAAGTTCTAATCCAGGAGGCTGCAACTTTTATGCTCCAAAGGACTACTTTTAGCCAGAAAGAGAAAAAATACCTGACTGGAGTCAAAAAATATATAGGTAAAAGGTGACAAATGATGCACATCAAAATAAAAGCTGTTTGTAATTCAGTGTATAGTCTATATTTTTTTCACAGTTGGTGTAAGGTTGGCTTAAGTGAATTATTGTAAAAATAATTATTTATATTTCCTATATTTTTTCATAAACTCTGAGAAAATTCCATTTTTAAGTTTTATTGTAGACTTTTTGCACTCGAGCTCCACGTTTTTGAGCAAACAAAACAGATTCTGAAGCTGTCACCTTTCTTGAACTTGAAGCTGAATTGGCTTTTCTGGTTTGTTTAGATCCTGTCTATGGCATTTCATCTTGACTGCCTGTCATTCAGTGATGTGCAATAACACAGATTTTTTTTTTTTTTTTTTTTTTACTGTAGTGAAGTAAAATATCCCAAAGTATTTTCGCAAAAATAAGAAGACTGTTGGTAATTTGTTAATTCTGTCCCTGGACAAAAAACAATTATAAACAGACAGTAATAATAATAATAAACAGAACAACCTGTATTCAGCAGCACATTTCACAAATTCTACCTCGCCCTACCCACCATTTTCACCCTGAGTGATAATATTTCTGACATGAATCTCCAGTCTGACAGCTGGTCTATGCGATGCTGTTGTTAATGATCCCTGCTGCTACCTCCTTACAGAGCTGTCACCGTGATGATGAGGACCATGGCAGCTACTGTATCTCACAGCTTGGTTCTAAATGTCATCAGGTGGTGTTTATGCTAAGGGTTCACGGGCCGGTGGTGAGAGGACTGACGGTGGCTGAACGGCCAAATAAATAGGCACAGGAGCTGGCATGTTCCTGCTCCATGTGCATGAGAATAAGCAGCTGTAATATTTTTAGCCAGAGCCTCCCAAGGGCTTATCACTATCTTCCACTATGTGTCTGGAGACTGTACTTAAATCTGGTTAAGACTTCACAGGTCAGTGCTTGTTTTTCACACTTAATTATACATATTTACAAAAAGACAAAGAGTTGAAAGTGGAAAAAACAATAAACAAGTAGTGCCAGGCACAACAAACCCCACTCCTCGCACGTATTGTAGCTTATTTTGGCATCGATCCAGCTAATGCCATGTCTACGTATGTGGTGATGTCAATTGCTTCTATATGAGTGCCAAGTTTGAAGTAAATGTAAACAAAATTAACATTTTTATAGACATCTGACATTTTGCCCATTATAAGTAAATGGCAGAAAAAAAAATTTAAAACTCATAAAAAAAAATTTACTTTAACCTAATTTTCCCAAAATGTAATCAGATCTATTCTGTTTCACTGGCAATCTATAAACCCAATTTGGTATGAATTCAACCAATAGTTTTTCTGCTAGAGCGTTAACAATCAAACAAACAAACCAAACCAAAAACAATACCCCTTGCCTCCCCTCCGGGGTGTGGGGTAATAGATATAATATGATTTAACAATAAAGGAAAGGACGGAACTGGTCAAAGAGGAAGACATGAACAGAATGAAGGGAGACGGGGGCTGACCTGTTTTTCGTGAATATCTTTCTCTAGAAGTTTCATAGCCAGCTCCATTTCCTGCTTCATCGACACCTGGACGACCAACTCATTTTCCACATCCTTAAAGTAAAAAGCACATACATGAACATTATATGTTGGTTGTTCCAGAGAGAATGAGGTTTTTAAAGCCATTATTTATAAACATTTATTTATTAAATCTGTAAAGCAAACAGTTCATGTGTCTCATTGCCTCAGTCCTTCATTTGCACTGAAGAAAACCATGATGGCTTTACAAGTTACACTGATGTTTGCAGCTTCAGTCTTCTGACCTGCCGGAGCTGACACTCCTCCTTCAGTTGTCTTCGAGCCTCGTTGTACATCTCATCCAAACCCTGACGAGACTGTTTGTAGGTGTCTCTCTCCACAGACACATCACCCTGGGTTACCTGCAAAACAGTAACCAATACCAACAGAAACAGAGCACGTCAGAGGTCGGTTTGTGGTGTGCATAAGATTTTTTTAATCTAAGGTTTTGGATGTGGGTTCAGTTTTACCTAACATTCTATCAGACTCCTTTTACTGCTTTTCCATTCTGTCAGCTCAACTGGAAATGGTTTGACTCAGTTTGGCTACGGGCAGGTTTCATTTGTACACATATACTTCTTCCTCAGTCTGATTTGTTGTCTGCTATTTGAGTGTAAACTATCGTGTTGTCATTTGCTGTAGCTACGAGGCAACACTGGAGGATGATCAAACTTATGATTTTAAGATACACTTTAACTTTGTGGATTTATCATGATAGGACCAACTTGAGAATTTGCACTGACATTTTCAGAAATGTCGTCCCACACTGACACACAGTTATGATTCTGGTTCAATGTGATCTGCATGATTTTACTTAAAGGGGTCATATTTTGCTAAACCTACTTTTATTAGTCTTTGGTTCATTTATTTGTGTATTTGGACCTAATAGTTCATACAGTTTGAATTTGAACCCTCCAGGTGCTGAAAAGCTATCTTTATACTTATTCCGGCAAAAATCGAGTGGATTTCTACAACCAGTTTTAATTCCTGCTTGATTTGTTACGTTTTATAACTAGTTATGTCACAACATTTGCACATATAAGGTCAAGACTTCTGACGAACATTTCTCCAGTTCGACATAACTGTTTGTCAGCAGCAGCGGTTGTAGTCCATACTGAAAATATGTCCAAACTTCAATCTGATTACCTAAAATGTTCAGTTGTTGGTTGTATTAATGAACACAAGTAGTTGAACGGGACAGAGTAGCGCAGCCAACAACCTGGAGGGGGTGGGGTGTGAAGTGGCTCATTTGCATTTAAAGGGTCAGCGCTCAAAACCACCTTTCTGGTGTCATTACTCAGAAACAGGGTTGAAGATGGACCTGTGGAGTTGAATTAATGAAGAATTCAGACCCAAGCAGAGCATTTACAGTTTATGTAGAGCACAGGGAAATGTTTGAAAATGAAGAATTCCATTTAAAAAAGCTAAATATCACTCATTTAATATTTGGTATCGATTTGGATTGCTTGGAACCTACTTGACAAAAACTGTTGTACCTGGTCCCTACTTTTACAGAAATGCCAAAAAACTTGGGCCATGTCAAAACGAGTTGGTAAAACCAGTGGAAAAGCAGCTTTTGCCGTGTTTTATTTGTACTGGCGTGTGTACCTCTAAGTGTTGTTGTGTCTTCAGAAGAATGACACTGTTTTCACTCCTCAGTTGCTGGTTTTCTTCTTGCAGTTTGATGATGTTGTTTTTGGCTATGGCTAACTGCAGAGGAAAAAACATCAGCTCATCACTTTTACCAGCAATAAATTGGCAACAATAAATAGAGTGACATGATTTCACTTCATTTATTTGGGTAATTATTGTATCAGACACAAAACATTTGTTCAGATGAAACAGGTTTACACTGGGATCCTATGCACACTAATTTAACAGTAGCAGTGATTCTTTTCAGCTGTGCTTCCTCTGTATGCTCACTTTAATCTAATATACAAACATAATGAGTTTTACCTCCTCTATGAGTTTAGAGTTGGACTTCTCCAGAGAGTCAACTCTGCCCTGAAGACCATGCACTGTCGAGCTGCATACGTATTAAAAAAAACAAAGAAAAACAGAATAAACATAATTTAATTTGAATAAAACTTAGTATTTATAGTACTGGATATAGATCAGGTTATATTAGTGTGGTCAACCAGGGAGTCTGAGGAAAACACTACAGTAAAAAGTTGACTCTTACTTGAGCTGTCGGTTCAGCTCTTCTACGTAGTTCTTCTGGTCCAAGATGGATGCTATCTGGCTGTTTCTGTAGTCAAAGAAACAATATCACAGTGAGCTCCACATCACACTGGTATGCTTCTAACAAACTTTAAATTAAACAGTGTATTACAGACTGTAGAGAACTTGCCTCTCTTCACTCCTGTAATCATCAATGTCATTCTTCAAGTACATGGAGAAGTCAATTACCCCAACCTAAAAAAAAATATAAAAAATAAAATAAACAAAAACATCAAAACCTCTAAAATGATTCACAGAGGGAAGATGTGGGCTGAGAAGCAAAACTTGCACACAGTCATTGTTTTGGTTGAGTCACCAGGCTTCATGCAGCTGTAAACTACCACCTCATCTTCTAATAAAACAGATAATTACAATGATTTAAGTTACCAGGCTCCACTAATTATACTAATTACCTAGACAAAACATTTGCAAAGTTTTGCCAAAAGTTTAATCTGTATCTCTGTCTAACCTGAATGCATGTGCTGAGAATCTGAATGGATCTGAAGCAGCATCCATAGCTGCTGTTGTTGTGTTATTACTGTCAGGTATGATCGCAGTCTGTGCAGTGTTTGCACTTTAGAAAAAGTCTCCACCCATGAAATAGAAACATGACTCCACAGACTCCACTTTCCATTTGCCAGATAGCAAGACAATCCATTGAAAGAGACAATTATATCTGCATTTCTGCCTATTGAAACAAGAGCAACAGAAGTCAAATAGTTTTATCAGTGGAGAGGCACAGGATAAAGGCAGACATTGTGTTGGATTTACTTCTTAGCTTTGCAGACTAC
The DNA here is from genome assembly GCA_037367295.1 of Apogon hyalosoma. Taxonomy (NCBI): domain Eukaryota; kingdom Metazoa; phylum Chordata; class Actinopteri; order Kurtiformes; family Apogonidae; genus Apogon; species Apogon hyalosoma. The sequence goes on from JAPQRP010000019.1 coordinate 42,454,810, forward strand.
AGCCACATAATAAGCTAGTAATCATAGTCTGGTCTGCTTCTTTAGAACACCTATACAAAAATCTAATTTTTTTGGTGTTCAATTTTCTTAATGGAGGGAGTGCGGATGACTAGAGGCAGATCAAGTACATGTATTCTGGTCTTGTCATGGTATTGTTGGCTTTTGGGGAAATAAGATCAAACTGATGTATTCATTTTTTGGTGTTCATTTTGATATGTCATTGGCTACTTTGTTTTTTTAGCATTCCCCCAGAGGAATTATGTAAAAGTGACGTATATCTGTTTAGAATACTGCTTGGCACAGGCAAAAAAAAAAAGCCATCACCAAATATTGGCTAAAAAAGGATCCTCCCTCAGTCTCCCTGGTGATAAAAATTGTCAATCACATCCATTTAATGGACATCATGACCTACAATCTCCACCTACAACAACACATGGGTGTAAAATATTGGGAAAAATGGGACTTTTTCATTAAATCTGAGGACAGTAAGCAGTATGTAAATGTCTGAATGTACTTGTGACCATTTCTCTGTTTGTTTTGTACCTTATACTAAAACAAATAAAAAAAATAAAAGTATTAAAAAAGCCTATAATAGTTATAATGTAACTATAATGAATACCAGCTGTAAACAGAAAAAATATCCACAATGAGACCACATTTTCAGTTACCTGTGAGTCCAGGTCCTCGCCTTTGACACACAGGTTGGCATCGATGACGTTCAGGCCCACCAGCAGGCCCACAATCACTGCTCCCTCCTCCTCCAGCATCAGCGCTGAATTCTCATAGAAATCACTGTGGAAGGTGATAAAGCAGGTACACACAAACTGAGGTATCATATCGTAACGTCACCAGAGATCATGTTTCTTTGTGCAACCAAACTGGGATGTTGAACCAGAAGATTTATGTCACATTCACTGCTTGAGTAGATGTGTGTTTGTGCTCTGGTTCTGTGTTAATGTGTGTGTACCTGAGCAGATCCTTCCTGGTGATAAGTAGTCGCAGATAGTCGGCCAGCCGTTTCTGCATCAGAGCCAGACGCAGCCACGCCCTGGCTCTGCCTAGAGGGGTCCTGAAGAACACACCAAAGATGATAGGGTTACATTTTGGAATTCAGTGCTTCAGAAAGTCCAAGGTTAGAGGTGCAGATTGGTCCAGTTGCTTAGTCGAAGTATAGATAAGTATAGTTTATTATTTGTTTTTAGGTACAACTCACTTCTTTGTTGCAGCTGCACGAGCTCTTCCAGTCTACATTTCAGTGGCTAAACCCATGCTTTTCTTGCATTCTACAGCAAAAATTATGCCAAAGTCTAGGTCTGTGCTGATCTGAAACCCCTCGCAGCAACACGTGTGATTATCTGACTCAGTGGAAACCGTACACTCCATGTTTAACATCACAACTGTTCCTCTTTTTGCAAGGCCAATCAGGAAGTGACTATGAGCCGTCTGATTATATGAAAGCAAGTTTTGGCTTTTTAGTGACTGATACAGACCAATAGGAATGACCTTGTAAGCATTTGTCAAGGTCTTTTTTGAGCATTTCCTTAAATATATAGTAATTGTTAAAAAATGCACCATGGGACAAACTTCTAAATTGAAATCTGTACAATGAAGCAGTTCAAAATAATAATTACACAACTGGCTATTAATATAATATACAGTTTAAATTAATCCACAACCATTTTTGATATTGTTGTTTAAAGTTTTCTATTGCCTAAACTGCAGATTTCTGTTCATCATTATGAGAAGTGTCTTCACTGACCCTAACAGTTTAAGAAAAATTAAATCAATGAAAGAAAATACATGGGAAAAGACAGAAGTGAGACAGCAGGGAGAGGAACCCTGAAGTGAAAGTAAATCACACCCAGGTACTTCCCTGGTTCGGCTCAGATCACAGTCTCATGTTACACTGTGTGGTTTGGCTTTGGCTAAGTTTCCAGCTGCAGTGGGTTGGGTTACGTTGAGTGTGACTTCACATGAACATTAATGTATTCCTTACTTAAGTCCGGGCAGATCTCGTACGGAGGCTGAGATCTCGGCTGCTTCAGGACACAGCTTCTCCACCAGCTCTAGTGGACCCCACAGAGACTTGTTGAAGCCTAGAAAGGACTTCTTCACTGAAAAGAGAAGGAGGAAGAGATACTTCTCTGTCAGACATATGCAGCGGTTTTAAAATCTAGGAATAACACCTTCACTGAGCGGAAAAAACACACAGATATCTTAGTCTAGACATCTTCTTTTAATAAGTAGGGGGCGGCAGACACATCCTACACATTTTTAACACACTGTCTGTTCCTTTTACCTCTGAGGCCATGTTTGAGGCAGTGCTCCATGACGACAAAGAACTGCTGAAGAGGTGGGTAGTCGGAGTCCAGTGTTCTTCCAAAGCTCAGAGCTGACTCGATTAACCCTTTAATACTCAGCTTGGCCATGTTCAGCAGGTTGGCTCGCTCCATGGCCATTGGGTCTCGCAAGGCTGGAAGACAAGAGGCAAAAACAAACACAAGATATGCATCAGTGCAGTGGTCTGTGGTATGTATTTGAGTGGATACATAAGTGACTGTTCAGCACTGGGTCAATGGGTGGAACTCAGAAACCTACTGACTTATCCTGTAAGACAAGAAGGGCAAACGGTTATTCACGTTAACAGGAAATCAGGATATTCCGTAAAGATAAATATAAAACCTGTCCCTACAAACAATTCAGTAAACCAGTTTGGCTGTACTAATACTGTAAACTGAACTTTGACTGTAAGACAGACATTTACAGTAGGTCTGCATGAAATGTGGAAGATCTGCAATCTGGCAACTTTGTTTAATACCAGAATGATGATGATGATATGACTAACTAACCTTGCAGCCACCACCAAACTTACAACTTAAGTTTAGTGTGTAATTATATCTGAGGAACAGATAATCCTGAGTATCAGTATATTAGGAGAGCCAGTTAACTTACATATGTCTACTGCAGATCAGACAAAAATGTAAGACACCTTCTTTTAAACACTCTGCACACACATACACCTTTACAGAGGTCAATGGGATAGATCATAAGACTTAAATAAAGTACACAGGTATAATCCACTCTCAGGGATTCTCCACAATAAAAGGATAATTCTTCAAACCTATACTGATTTAGGGTGAGTGAGGTGTTAATTCTGTTGTGTCACAGCTTTCACATTTTGTACAACTGCACTGTGTTGTAATGATGTAACACCATGGCAAACAAGCAATTCATCCCCAAGGACTATACAGCTTTATCTATAGTAGTCGTTTACCTTTGTTCACAAACATTGACTTTTGTTACTCACATTCTAAAAAGTCACATAAAAATGCCACAAAGCCTGAAACTATAGCCTCCCATTTGCTTTTAAATGTTCTACACTTGGACCACTAAGTTAATGAGTAGCCAAACAGCAGAACAGAGAAGGAAAATGTCTGCAGATATGTTGCCTAGCAATGTCCTAGTGTCTTAATTTCCAACAGCTGGGTCTGCAGGTAAAGACGCTGACAAACCAACACTCGATGTCTTGGGAACTGCCTAACAGTCTGGAGCCCTGCAGCAGTGGGACCTGTGGACACTAACAGAAACAGTAATCCTATGATGACTGGTAATAAAAAGCTGTGTATTGGCAAGAATATGTATCATAACACAGGTTACAACTGAATACTGTACACTGGGATACACTGTAATAAGTTAAGAAAAGGGGTATGTTGTGATTTTTTTTTATAAATTTTAGGGAAACTATCACTTTTTAAGGCAGTACTGTATGTCTTAAATTTATATTGTTCAGTCACTGAGAACAGATTATAAAACTTCAGTTAGAACCACATTCAGCTATGAATCTTTCTATGTAAAATATACTAGCTCTGTCCAGTTTGGCAAAAATGTACTTATTAAATTATTGTTAGCAATACTGTCATTGCAATTTGAGTCTTGTTACTTGGTTACAAGAGGAAAATGTACAGACTACTCATTCGGAGAAGTAAACTCAAACATATGTGCTTACTTTCATTGCAGTCACTTGAAATCCTCCTAAATATGAACCTTAAAACTACATTTTTTTGTAATCAAACTGATATTGTGATTACTGCTATTTAATGAATTATGAAGCTCTAAAATATGTTTTAAGAACTGAGATAGTATCACATTTTATACTGAAATATTCTAGTGTTATCAATATTCATCTTTATACATATGCATGGGGTACAGTGTAAAATATTATTTATAAGATGTCATGGATGTAAGGGCTGTGCAATATGATGGTACACTGTATATCATGTGATGATAGAAAAATGCATATCATTCCATATTATGCTCTTTTGTTTATATTGATGCATCACAAATTACAGCATATTTTTGTCATGTTTGCTTTTCATTCTTTGACACTGCAGACATGCAGGCATGGGTCTTTGTCAAAATAAAACTAACAAACATTGAGGACATTGAAGATGACACAGATTAGGGTAATCCTGAAGAGCAATGGTTTGCATCAAAGTTCTGATTTAAGAGGAAACTAATCAAACATAATAAAGTATGACATGCTTACATAATTTCTTTACGGAATTTACTGAACAACTGTATACTACCTTCATACAAAATTATATGTACAGCCAGTGACTGTCATGTTGGTTATAACACCCATCCCTAATCTGAGGAATACTGAGCTACAGTGTGGCTTTAATTCCTGAATGGTGTTGAGTGATTTCTGCAAAAAGACTAAAAATAAACCAAAGAAAGCACAGCCCACTTGAACCACAGCAACACAGCGCACTGTAAAAACCTCTAGAGGGAAAAAAAAAATAAAATAAGGCAACATTTTTCTAGTTGCATTAATGCAACATGTGATGCCTTGGGATAAAGTTGTGATGTGGAACAAAAAATAAGTGTGAGGGTCAGCTGAACAGAGCTGCTGGGTGTAATACATAAAGCATGAGGGCAGAGATGATCCATGAAAAATCAACTGAGCACACACAGAGGGGTGAGGTAATGTTGGACATAAAGGAGATCACCAGCAGAAACTGTCAACTATATTTTTAGATTAATTATGTGACTAAAGGACATCCAGTGGGTGTCACCAGACCACAGATACACCCCCTCTCCTGATGTTCATACTCTACCTTGCACAGTCCAATCCCCTGGCAGAGATGTTCTGTGCTCCGACACTTTAGGCAGGACGTGAATGCTGCCTGAAATGGTCTCTGATGCTTTCCTGGCCAAAGCAAAGATAGGAGCCTGCCATCGCCCGTCTCCTCCTCCTCCTCCACCTCTCACAGCGCTGCCAGTGTTAGCTTTATCCCCGACAGCAGATTTCTCCTCCTGCAGCCTCAAAATGCCGAACACCTGTGCTTTCTCCTTGCTGCTGTCCGCTTCAGACAGAGCCAGGTCATGCTCTGCGGGCGATGCCATGTTCGAGTACCTCAGGATTTCTCGGCGCTAATGCTGGTGTATACGAAAACACTCACAATTCATACAGTGTGCTTAGCGTTAGCGACCTAGGTGTGATGTAGAACTCACCGGGCGACCATAATGGCTATCGTAGATTAAAAAAAATATATCTATACTTCCAGCCAAAACAATGACAGGTCCAGCTAGTGTTAAAAAAAAAACAACCGCCGTACTTGAACGCGGCCGGACTGCAAACCGTAGTCGTCGGTCTACATGGTGAATGTTAGCAGTGTGAGCACAGGAAACTAGTCTTTCCCGAACATCGTGGGGTTTCAGATTTGTTTACAGCGAGCACACCGAAGCGATACTTGGCTTCTGACGGTCCCGCTGCACCCACCGGAGGGGCGGTGCCAAAGGCTCCGAAGCACTAGACACACAAAAGGCAGCACTACGTAATGATTTTACTGTCACTGTGATGGCGCCCCCCCTGCTGGCCGAAGGGATAACTGCAGCCACCCACCGCCCACAGCTGACACATGATGTTTTGGTGACAAGAGGGTGGCATGAACAGTTTACAGTGGCAGAAATATACATTGGTGCCCAAACGTAGTATCAAATATATGATAATTATTATATTGACTGATATAAATATGTTGTATTAATCTAAATGAATATTGTTTCTGTGGTGGTAATGAGTTGAATTTGGGGTAGGAATGAATAAGCTTTTGCTTCAGCCTGCTCCATTTCAAACACACTGTGGAAATTACATAATTTTTGTATTTGTTCATTCATATTGTTTTACATGTTTGAAAAAAACATTTCATTCATTCATTATGTTCTATAAACCATAGAATACAGCCACCATAAGGAGATTCAGATCATTTACTTTACAAAAAACAAGCTAGGCCCATGTCACTGACAATATCACATAATCAGAAGACGCCAAATTCCTTGTGTATTTATTGTCAGATGTTATTGTGGTTAATTTTATGGTGAATCTTAGGGTACAGTTGTGTGATTCTTTAGAATATACAAAGCCTATCCTGCTCATTAAGTCATTAGTAAAGTTAGAAGTGGATAAAAACAGTAGGACTCTCTTCATCTCATATTTGTTGTTTCATGAACATTATGAAATGAAGTCATGTTTTAAACAGGAAAAAAAGGTCAATATTTTCAGATGTGGCTTATTAAGAGTCTGGTCTTGACCAGCTCTAAATGTAAAGAGCCATGAGATAACTTTTGTTACAATTTGGCAGAATATAAAAAAATGTGATTGATTGATTGATTGATTGATCAATCGATCGATTGGTCGATTGATTGATTGATCTGTCAGATGTTGCAATAATTATGGCCATACTATATATGTCCAAAAATGACAAACTGAATTCACTGTTTTATTCCCAAATTACTTGGCTTCTCTGAGATGTCAGAAATTAATCACACATAACAATCAACCACTCAAACTACTTTTTCTGTTCAGGAATGCAAGTAAATAATTATAATTTGACATCCTAATCAAGAAATAATAATGTACTTTAGTTTTATGGGTTTTTTGTTTGTTTGTTTGTTTGTTTGTTTGTTTGTTTTTTGTAAAACAGTACATTTAAAAATTCATGGATATCAATAAAAATTACATTTTCGTATTGAAAATATATCATATAAAGAGCCTCTACATACTATTGTATTTACCATTACAGAAATATAAAAAATGATTTTGGTAATTACCAGTGCTGTTAATTTAGGGTAGCTGTGGCATAAACTTTACACTAGGTGGTGTTCTAATAAATGTGTTAAGCACTGTTGGTATAAATAAAGACAGTGTTACAAATTAAATAATTTATTCCCATATCCTGTGACATCCTGTCATCAGTGTGTGGCACTGTTGTTCAGCTCAGCCTTGTTTGGTGTCATCATCTTTTAGCTTCCTCTTTATTACATTCAGAAGTTTTCAATCACATAATTTTTCCAGAGCTGTTCACAACTACAACTACAGGAATTAAAACACACAACCTATTTCTAAAGCTCTGCCACAAAACTGTTTGGAATGCAGTGCACTGAACCAGAAAAAGAGGACTTAATGCAGACATTAGGGTTTATAAGTGTCATGGTAGAAGCAAGAACCCACACAGATGAAAATGGCATGACCTTTCACGAACTAGAAAAAGGTCTTAAATATCCACCTCCAGGAAATTGTGGTTGCAACTAACAACTGAACCACTACTGGTTTTTTCTAAATACTTCTTAAAAAAAAAAAAAAAAAAACACCCCTGCACATTTTCCTGAAGCCAAGTCTCTTCAAAATAATTTGCACCATTTTACAAACTGAAGGAAGCTTGTGAAGGTGACCACAAGCTGCCTCCACAAAAGACTGAGTCACTTCTCCACCTACCTTGACTGTATGCTAACCGCTCCATACTCTCACTGTGAGTGATGCCCCAGCGGTGCAGACTCTGAGGGGAGTACATGGTGGCTGTCCTCGGATCAGCGTCTTACTGTAACAAGGACCCAACCAGTCCAAAGCCCCAGGTTAGCTCGGTTTGAGTCCTGCTGAGCTGCTGTGACCCGGTCAAGTTTTCTTCACCGTTTTGGTTTGTCCAGAGTTTTCAGAGTTTGTTCTGCTTTGGTCCCTCTGGATGTGCTTGAATATTCTGGAGCTGAGCAGTGAAAGAACAGAAGAGGACATTTGTCAGTGAGATACACAATCCACACAATAGAAAAGCATCTTCACTTCCTGTGTCTACTCATGAATTCAGACAGTCTTTGCCAATAAGTTGACCATTGATCCATCAGATGATATAGACTGTAGGGTTCTCGTCTTACACTCCTTACACTAGTCATCGCCTTTATGTGAAAAAGTACAGTCACTCGCAAAATTCTCACAAAATACTACCTTTTCCTATTACCTTTTCACCACATAGTAGCCTATGAGGATGTTTCCAGTGGATCTTCCAGCTTATGTTAAAAGTATCAATGCACAATTAATCTTCTAAAATCTCAAATGATACCAAAATAAAAGAAAGACAACAGCAAATATTCCAGAGACGCTTGTTTTTCCTGGTTTTTGTTATTGTTTTTGTGGTTCTGTCCCTGTCTGTGTCTCCCTTTCTTTCTAATAGCTCAGGCCTGACCGGGATCATATGACTTGGTTTCCTGCAGATCAGTCCAGTTCTTAGCTGCTTGTTCTCTGCCTGTGTTATTTTTGTGAATGGCTGATTCTCTCACTCTCAGTCCAGTCAGCAGAAATGCAAGCAGGTTTTCATCTGTTTTTGTTGCGTTCTTTTACTTGTTATATCCCTTCCGATAAAGTGCTGAATGTTCTCTTTGGCTCATGTTCTGGGATTTTAGTCAGTTTTCTGTCTGTGCCTTTAAAAATCTACTGTGTGTAAAAACACACCACGGATGATAAAGGCTGGTAACTGTTTGGGCTTGAGTATATTTGAGATGGAAGCAAGAGGAAACACATCGAATTTATATAGGTTGCATTCATCATCACACACTTAGGATCAAGCTGTATCATACCAGTGTAGACAGAGTTCAGCTTCTTTCAGTCCTTCTCCACCCTCCATCCCTTTGCACTCCTTTCTCCTCCATCTCTGAACCACACCTAAAGATACACACTCCTAAACAGCCCTTATGTTTGCACCATATGACCAGAACCACTAGAGAACACAACCTCCTGCGTGAGCGACAGCTGAAACAGCCAGTGGCTATTCTCCAGTGGAACATTTTCCACCAATAGGGGTGATGCTGTTTCATCGTAGTAGTCAGCCTCTCTCTCTGCAGTAATGCTGGACTAAAGTATGGTGTATTCACACTCTGATGCAGTAATTCATCATGGTTAACCTGATTAGCAGAAACCAAAACAAATGGCAAATATGATCATTACATGTGATTGATTAATGTGTCTCACCTCAGAGAGTCAGTCTTTCTTTCTGCAGTTTCACAGGATCAAAGCATCTGGTCCAGAAAAGATCTGCTCTTAGATGAAGAGTCCAAGGGAATGACTTGGTAGAAACACCCTTGATCGACCTCCTGATTGATAGAAGAATCTGTCTAGCAGTACAGTTTCAAGCAGCAATCAATGACTCCTGGACATCCCATATTAATCAGTTCATAAAATCCTACAGCAAAGACGAACAGATCGGGACATTCTCCTCATTCCTACACAACATACTGTAAGAAAAACATCTACTGATCTACGTCTGTGAGGCTGTTAAATCTAAATGAGCTCCTTCAGTTTGGAAGCACTGTGCCGGTACACGTTCTAGAGACATCCCCGACTGAAACCACAACCATCACCCCACACAGCACCCAATGACAAGAGAGCAGGAAGACTGTGGTAGGGGGAGGGGTTTGGGAGGAGAGAGAGGCCAGAGGAAGAGGAGGAGGAGGAGAAGAATAACGAGGAGGAGGAGGAGGAGGAGGAGGGGCATGGTGATGTGTGTATGAATGAAATCAGGGGAAAAAATGAATGAAAACATAGAGGTCTGGACAAAAAAGGGCTCAAGTACAACCAGACCTGGACAGGAAGTGAGGACATTATTGACACTGACCAGCCATGTGGGACAAATATTATAGTTTAGTTATGTTAATAAAACATAAACATGGTAACACTGCACCTATGAGGAGTTAGCCTTTAATACAGTGTGAATCATTACAGTTTGTCATTTTATCTTTTTACATTGTGTTTTATATTTTAAATGTATTTTACTCTTTCGTGTATTTTATTGTTTTAATGCAGGACTGTTAAACATATGGCCCACAGACCAAAACCAGCCCACCAAGGGGTCCAATCCGGACCACGGGATGAATTGGTGGAATGTAAAAATTACACAGATATGAACAATCAAGGGTGTCATTTTAGTTCAGGGGCCATATACAGCCCATGTGGATCAGACCGGTAAAATAACAGTGTAATAACTTGACAACTGATTGATGACGACTCCAAATTTTCTCTTTAAGTATCAAAAAAACTAAAACTGCATGATAAAAATATTTACATTAACAAACTATTCTTTCACAAAAAATGTGAAGGATCTAAATAACCAAGAATAATCTCAAATTCTTGAAGAAAAATAAGTGGAATTTGCCTGTTATATCAATGTTTTGTGCCCTAGTAGATTGACTGCAATCTGTAAGTTATAATGCATGTGTGAATGAGAAGCTGAGGCATAATATTGTTAAAATTGCACTTTTACTTTTTTGCACAAAAAAACCCCCCAAAAAACCTGGAGTTTTTATTCATAGGTTATTATGTTATTATTTTACTGGTCTGTTCCACTTGAGATCTTATTGATCTGTGGCCCTGTACTAAAATGGGCTTGACAATACTGATTTAATGTCTTATTGCAGTTCTATATATATATATATATAAAAAAAATATTTTTTTAAATTATTGGTTTTGTGTAGCTCTTTGGTTAACTCTGTTGACTTTAGATGTGCTTGATAAATTGGATTGGAAGTTCTCATTTTGGTAGGTTCATTGTACTAGTAATCTGACTGCATGTTAAAAATACAGTACTGTGCAAAAGTCTTATATAATCTTGTTTGTATCATCGAATTTCAGAAGACACACACCCATTACAACCCTGCAAGAATAACAGAGCTAAAGGCTGCCTAAGACTTTTGCACAGTTCCCTATGTTTAGTAATTTACATATAATTGTATTCATATACAGTGTAAGAATGAGTTACAAAAACTGTATTTACAGACATGCAGCTTCCCAAATGTAATGGAAACTTCAGGGCTGAACTAATCATCTGTGCATCTGGATCAGTGACCCTGATGTTTGATAAACAGAATAAAATCAGCTAAATTTATGATTAACAGCTTTTATATGCAAGTATTGTCTGAAAGTCCTCCATAAGTAAAATTAGAGAAACATAAAACCTTTTTTTCTCAGGAGCATCAAAATATTTATTCTCCAAATATATTTACAATAAAAATAACTCCCTTTAAAAAGATTAAATAATTTATATACAGTCGTTGCACAGTCATACCAATATAGCCTCCAAAACAGTTGAACAATATCTGTTTAACACTGTCAAACATGTGTACCTAATAAAATGAAAGGTCCATGTTCAGTTTCTTTTCATGATTAAAAAAAGGTGGCTTCACTGCCTACATTCAGATGAGATGTTTTTCTCTTGTTTCATCAAAGCTCTTAATAAAGGGACATTACCTCAGACAAAACAGAACAATTATAGATTTTAACATTTTTAACAGGGCTAGTGAACCCAAAATACTCTAACACATTATGGTTAAAATATATATTTACAATGCTTGAATAGACTTTATAAATATAGCAACTCATATAACAAATTGTTCTGATTGGTTCTGGGACTGTTCACTCGTCAAACTCTGCAGCATAAAGCACTTGCTGGAATTTCATCCGCACCTCCATCCTTTTTTTGATGTTAAGCCTCTTCAGTGAGGGCAGAAGGCTGAGGAGAAACAGTTCATCTTCATCTCTGAAATTGGTGAGGGCGTCTGCAGAACTTATCTCAGTCTCTGTGGTTGTTTGTCTCTTCCGTTTGAGTGAAACTCCCAGCTCCTGGTGGTTGATGGGGTACGACTCCATGATTGAAAAGCTAGTGCTGACAACAGGCAGTGAACCAGGCAGCTCCTTCTCTTCTTTATCTCGTTCTTTAAGCAGGTCATCCCCACTTCCAACGACCTGTTTCACATGGGGACAAAAAAAAATACTGATAACGCTGCTTTCTGCTCACAGCCAGACATCACAATTGTTCTAATAAAGTCCTCATTATGCAGTGAACTGTACCTGCCATGGTTTTACTGTTATGTACTTCTCCATCAGGAATGCAAATAATGTGCAACCAGATGAACTAATTAAAGGGGAAAAATAAAAATTGTTGATCATTTTAACTACCTGGGCATAATACAGGGTTTGTGCACATTTTTCAACGTCTAATTCAAGCCCTTTTAAGAGTCATTTTCACATTTTTCCAGCACAACACCTTATCGCTAAATACATGTACTCATGATTCTTTTTATCACAATGATGTACATTATATTATGATATAAACATCTAAAATATGTTTCGTAATAGCAAAAAGTTTAGACATTAAAGGAGAACAGAAAATTTTATCCAAAAAAAGGGAAGCCACTTGACATTCTTCAGGTACACTCGCATTGAGCCAAAGATAAACATTTACCTGGAGTCAACCTGAGAACACCCACTAATTTTCTTTTTTGACATACAGTTGAATTTTTCAAAATCACCTCTCTGCAAGTAGCTTTGGCTTGCCGTCTAACCTGGCAGAGTTAATATTAAAAATAAATAAATCACATCACAGAGTTATAATTACAAACATATTCAGACCTTGACAATGTAACATTGAAATTCAAGCATTTTCAAGGATTTCAAGCACCTGTACGAACCCTGATAATACTGGACGCTAACAGAAGCCTCCTTTACACAGCACTTCTGTTACGGGAATATTTTGCCTTTATTTTGGAATGATGCCTGTGTAAACAAAATGGTTTACACCTTGGTTTCACCTCTGTCACGGCTCTGTAACGTCTCTGGAGGTAGGAACAGAGCTGTGATAAAGGTGGAATCATGATTCTGGAACACTATGTAAAAGGAACACCTCTCATGTTCAACACCAAGGTGTTGTTTTGATGACGTATTGTGCGTGCGACCCCCGTGCCAGGGGGATTTAAAAATGAGCACAGGCTGTCAGTAAAACATATCAATGCAACCGGAAAGATGACGAACTGGAGACGCCGAGATCCACAAGCTGTTGTCACTTCAGGCGGAGGACTCTATCCATGCTAACATTTGTGGAACAGTGAAAGACAGGCCAACTCTGGAGAGGTTAGCAACACCGCTATGCTCGGGATATTTCCCACACGCAAGTTAAACATCACACTATACGCTGTGCTGCGTCCCCACCCCTTTGATTCCTGAAAGCAGGTCCGCTGTGTAAAAGTCCAGCCTGTCTCACCTCTGTTACTCCTTTGGTTTGGCTGTGGAAACTGATCAGTGATGGAAAAAAGGTGGGATTACCATCTGACCTTTTTTCCGGGATCTCTGTGTAAAAGTGGCTTTAGTTTTAAAAAACATATAAAGTACGTCTCTTGGAATGTGTGAGTTAGTTTAATGAATTTTATATTTATAAGACATCAGTTGCCTTTTGCCGCTGCAAATGTTTAAATGTATTCAATGAACTGCTCACATCTGTCCTACTGTGTCACAACCTGGTCCCCAAGTAGGAAGGACAGCCCTTAAACCTAAACCTTAAACGTCTCCACAGCTTGTACAAACAAACACTCAAAATTATTGACAAAAATTATATGCAATACTGTAATAGTGTGTGTCACCCTGCAAAGACAATAAGAGGGTGACAAGGACGTTGTCAAGGGAAACTACTTGATTGTCTTCAAAAGAACCTCTTTAGGTCAATGTGCCTTGAGTGGAAGTGGAACTCACTCCCTATTAACATTAGAGACTCTGCCAGCCTGACTATCTTTAAAAAGAAACTGAAACGGCTGAAAGCAAACTGAACCTGTGATCACTGACTATTATGTTTTGTTTGTCACATGTTGATGTGTTGCATTTCAGAATGTGCTGTCTCATGCATTGTGTCTCTTGTATCATGTACTGTCTGGTGTGTTTTAATATGTTCTCTCCTTATAGCCAACTCCGGCTCAACAGACAAGTTGTGCATGGGCCCTGTTAAATAAAATGATAAAATAAATTAAACTAATATTTCCAGATTTATATTATTTACACATTTCCTCACTGTCACCAGATTAACCTTCAAAGACCTAAACAGTTGCTGGTGACCAAAAGCATCTATTGAGCTAAAATGTTTAATGTCTTTTGAACAAAATACATCAATACACTGAAATAATTCAGGTAAAAGGCAATTTCGTAGCTTTCCAGCAGCATCAGATGTGTCTTTTTTGGACACTCAGAGGCTCCATAGTTAATGCGGCTACACCATCATCTTGTGCAACAATGATTCATCAGTAAAACCCATAGAGTTTGGCAAATGACACAGGCTGTAGATGCTCAGTCATTACATTCAGCAAATGATATATTTTGCATAAAAGGTTACTTTTCTTCAGTTTTCTCTGTTCTAATACAATAACCTTTGAATTTACTCTGAGCTTTTATGAATACCTATATCTTTAGTAAATTAAATATAAGAAAATATCAGATTTTTATTAACCAATGCAAAATGCAGGGGATAATATCATAATAAATCATGATAATTCACTTAGGAAAGGTTAAATGTAGTAAAAAAAAAAAATAAATAATAGTAATAATAATAATAATAAAAATTGGAAGTCACCACAGAATTATTTGTAGGTCTTTAATGGTTAACTACTTTATACAGTGTTGCATAGTTTAACGTACAATAATGTATTACATTCTATAATGTGCAATTTAAACAATGTTAAGCCTTTTATTAAATTGGTTGTGTCTTTGAAGATCCACTGTGATCTGAGAGCTATAATACACATGTGTGAATAATGGTGAGACTTAATATTGTTCTTCATTTACTTCAAATTCAGGCTGTTCATGGTTATTCAGGTTATTCATATTTGGTTGTGAAAGGATAGTTTGTAATTATAAACAAATTCATAATGTAATTGAATTGTAAACGAAAACAGACTGAAATTTAGAGGTGTGATTATTTATAGGTTTTTATGCTGTTATTTAACGGCTCCAAATTGTTTTAGATCCAGTTGGGCTGCATGTGACCCCTGAACTGAAATGAATTTGACACCTGTGACCTACATCCTCCACAAAGTTAATACAAACAGCAGCTAAGCTTTCACAAACAGAGAGAAAACTCTACATTCATTTCACTCCTAAATAACCTGAAATAAAGCATTAATCTAAATTCTCTTAACATTTCTGCTTTAAATCCCAGTGTGTCTTCCTGGTCTCATAAAGTTGATGAACTGAGTCTAAAGTTGGTTTTATTTTGGAAAAAGTCAACCCGGATATTCAGATAAAACGTGAGGCGGGATTTCTGCGCGTGGATCTGATAAAATGACTAATGCATGTGACATGCTGTCGCGCGTGCACACGTCTGCATGTTTCCACAGTGTGCACGGTCACAGTGGGTGGTGCGTGTGTGGTGACCGTTTCCACGGGTTACCACGGCTCAGCCTCACGTGCGTTAGCCGCCGTTAGCTGCTGTGGAAACACACATTAGGAATGGGACGAATGACAGACAGTAGCACGCGCACACACACACGCACCTCATTGGCTTCGGGCTCCACTTTGGGTTTGACGTACGTGTTGAGCCAGGCCAGCTGCTCGAACAGCACCGGGACGGGCTTCTCCGCCGGGGTCTCCTCCGTCAGCCCGGACCCGCTCCTCTTCACCATCCGCTTCTTCGCTTTGCAGAACTTGTCGCGTAGGTTTTTCCATTTGAGCTTCACCTCGTCTTCAGACTTTTCCATGGCGTCTGCGATTTGTTTCCAGGACAGATGCGCCTTCAGGCTGTCCTTGTAGTCCCGCCGGCTCTGGTCGTACAGGTTCGGGTGGTCGTGGATCATGTCCGCCAGCTTCTTCTCGAAAGAGTTCATGTTGTTGTATTTACTTCACCGCGAAGTCCGTTCGACCGCAGACACGACCGACGTTCGTCTGTGTCCGCCGGCAGAAGGAAGTACAAGGCTCCATGAATACAAAATAAAAGACCCTCAGATGGAGACTGGGTCTAATAGAGGTTTAGTTCAGGGGCCACATACAGACCCATATGACCTCCAACCAGTTCAACCATCACTCCCATAATAAATAATGTCATAAAAGTTAAATTACATCATGAACGTGTTTGGAATTACAAACTCCTTTAAAACTGTTAATAAATGAACATTTCTGAAGAACATTTATGTCTATTCTTAACATTTACACATGTGCATTATAACTTTCAGATCACAGTGGATCAAAACGAAACAAAACAGTTAATAACAGGCCTCACGTTGTTAAAACTGCCCTGAAATTTCAGGTTGCTCAGGTTATTTGGATTTTTTCTGAAAGGATAAATTGTAAATGTAAATATTTTTTCATAATGTGATCTTACTTTTGCAATTTTTCCACAGTAAAGCAAAGAAAAAAAAGTTGGATTTGTCATTATTTATAGGTTTTTATGCTATTACTTTACTGGTCTGGCTTGCTGAAGATCAAATTGGTCTGTATGTGGTCCCTGAACTAAAATGAGTTTGACATCCATGTTATAGAATGTAATGCATTATTGTAAATTAAACTGGCAACACTATATAAAGTAGTTAACCCTTATAGATTGACTGTTCATGTCTTCTATGAAATTTTTTTAATTTCATAATTAAATCCTGCAGGCCAGATGTGACCCTTTGGTGGGCCAGTTATGGCCCACGGGCCATATGTTTGCCACCCCAATAAAGATGACTGTGAATTTAAGCCTTAGGGACTGTTGTGTGCATTTCACACACTTTTCATTATTAATTTTTTGATTACTTTTGTTGTGTTCATGGATTTGGCATGAACTTTTTACTTTGTGTTTTTATTTTATCTTGTTTCCAGATTAACTCCTGTAGTAACTCTGAAATACACGGTGTACAAACAAATGTTACACACAAAAAATGTGACATTGAGACCCATTTTAAATACAATTTATGATCTCACTCCTGTTAAAGCGGGGTTAACCCTAACCCTAACGTGCATTATATGGGTGTGAGCCCGTGTTTTTGCCTTGGAACTGACAGTTTTTATTACTCTCCAGCAGATAAGAGTCACTTTGACCATGCTTAAGCCACATTGTGAAATAAAAAAACCATGGTTTGTCCACTAGATGGCACTCATCTCTCTCTGCCTTAACCCTATGGTACCATGTTGCCCTGAGGAAACAAACCCATTTTTGGTCTGTCACATCTGCACAATTCATCCCTTTAAATGATGCAATGCTTTAAAAAAGAGGTAAAACTATAAGGAACCAATAAAAATGCTTTAATTAGTCACATGACCTCCAGGAAGCCATTTTGAAAGCCTTTTTGGCATGATTTTTCTAAGGAAACATCTCTGCAATCTTGCTGCAAAAAAAAAAAAGACTTTCAAAACATTGTTTCCTGGCCCTTTTCTGCCTGGAAAAAATAACTTAACTCTAATAGGTGATTAAACTTTATGTTTTGATAGTTTCATGCAATTTATTTGCTAATTAAATAGTGGAAACATGTTGAAATGCAGCTGTTGCCCTGAGGCGACAATGTACCATCATGGCAAATTGCATGTTGCCTTTAGGCAACAGTGAACCATAACAGAATCACCATAGCAGCATGAGATTTTGGTTGTGTGTGTTTTTAAGTGTATATCATGTTCAAAACTATTTATTTACTAGTGAAGTTTGCCTCTTCTATTTTCTTCTTCTTCTGATTTCCCCACATTTTCATTCATTGACAGAATGCATGCAGCCTCATTCTATGCCCCTCTAAAGAAGAGGGTAGAAATTAAACTTCCAGCTGAGCTTAGTGACGATAACCTAGGACTATGTGTGAGGAAGAGCTTGAAGAATACTAGCCAGAGGAAAGGGAGACTGATGAGGAGGATGGAAGTGACATGGATGAGGACGAGGGCAGCCAAAGTGACAGTACAGTGATGGGTATTTCTAGCACACGACAGGGTTCATTGCAAAACACAATTATAATGAATTATTTTGTACATTTTTATTGAGTGCTCAGCAAGTTTGCTTGTTTGTAATTCCTCTTCCAGAAGCAAAAGAGAAGGCCAAGGATCTGCAGTGGAAAAAGTGCAGGAACATCTTGCCAGTCAATGGAAAGGCAGCCTCCCAGAAACCACGGAAGTGAAGACTCCCATAGAACGTCATCAGCATCTGTGCGTCAGGACAGCACTGACCATTGGCCTGTTTGGGTGGAGACAAAGGGCAGGTGCAAATACCCTGGATGTAAGGGTATAGTGAAAGTGCAGTGCACAAAATGTGTCACCTACCTGTGCTTCACTCCTGAAAAATGCTTTATGGAGTTCCATAAGCTTTGAGCAGCATCACCACAAGTGAAGGCAACACACATCAGACACAGCGGACTGACAGAAAACATGCACTGAAATGAAGCAGTGATCATCAAACACTGGAATTTGACACTTGTTTCATGTTTTTCAAATAGTTATGATCTTTGTTGAGATAAGTAGTTTAAAGTCAGTTAGACTTAGTTACACTTTACACATTTATTTCAATGGGTTGTTCCTAAATGGTACAATGTCACCAACAGGCAACATTTAGCCAAGAAACCTTTTAGAGTTTCTTGGCTTTAAGAATGCTTTTGAATATAAAATTCCATGAATTGTGATTTCTGGATGTTATTGAATATTTTTTGCATGTGTTTATTAAATAAATGTTCAAATTTAAAAAAAAAAAAGAAAAAAAAAGTTATTTTCTCTTATGCACCATTATGGTAAATGTTGGCTCCAGGCAACTAACCCCAAAAACTTCCAAATGTAAAAATTGAATTTCTTCAGATTATGTTTATTTAGTCTATTTTGAGACATAAAAACACTCCAAACATTTTTTTTCCCTCGCTGGCATATAGTGCATACCATAGAGGGTTAAGTGCTTGGGTGATTTACATTTACTTTGCATGTAGTATATTGAAAATAATGTTTTTTTTCCCCCCCGTTTTTATAATTTTGTGGAATCATGACAAAAACCTAATATTTAAAAGGTTAAAATCTTTCTAAGGTATTGAAAATAAAGTGGTTCACATTGCATTTTCGTATAACTAAAGCCTACATCACAATAATATAATGCATAATATATTCCATTTCTGCAGATCCCCCTAAATCCCTGTAAATCTTAAACACTGGACCCCTAAATGTGTATCATTCCTAAGGTATAAAACAGAAAAAATAAATGAAATTTTGATCTTATTGTCAGGGGCAGGTAGTGTCAAGAGCCTCCACCATTTTTACTATATTTTTGATTTTATACAAAGTGCAGTCTATCAACTGATTTAGAACAAAAAACAAAAAAAAACTTTTCTTTTTAGACATTTTGTGGACCCTCCTCCTTTAGGGAAATGAAGGTCAGTTCCACTGCTGAACATTTGTGAACATCTGTGACAATGAACATTTTGAACCAAAATACTCCTAATTCCAGAGGAGTAACAATATTAAATAGACTATTCTTACTCATATACTGTACTTTTTATTTAATTTGGCTCTCAGGCTATGAATTGCACATTGCATGAATAGCTACAAATAACTTATGGCATAAATTATCACTATAAATAAAATAAAGCGTATTTAATCCACAAGAACAAATTCATAAGCTACTCATCAGATGCACTAAATACAACAGATGACTCTGCTTTACCAGTTTCCACATCACAGAGGTGCAACAGTAAAGCACATTATTTTGAAATATACCTATGTATGAGTACAGACTTGTGTACTTAGAAAAAAGTAAATGGTATTAAAGGATTCTACACTACATTACTGTACTGATCACTGGCCTCTTTTTTTTAATTGAGAAAAGTCTCATAATATTACATTTTAAATTGTCTATAGAAATGTTTATCACAACCAATATTTGTGTGAAAATACTGAAATATAGCATTTACGTCTTACCATTTGTGTTTTGTGCATACGTGCACCAGATGGCGCATTTGCACTTTCCTTTTTGTTTTTCAGTCAAAATGACGCTGAAGCTGAATGATTAGATAAAACTGAATCATCTGGATCTGAAATGGTGTTAGACACACTCAAGACAGATGCATTAGTTATAGTTCAACATTAAATTTGCCTTTTTTTTATACTCCCCTCACATCACATTTTTTCCTCTGCTATTGAAAGTTAGTAGTGGTAAACACACACCAACAGTGCTAGCTATGGTACAAACTTTATAATTAATATAACTATAATTGTAATATAATCTACTAAGCTTTGAAAGCTCTGGTGACTTATGTTTTCTCAAATTAATTTTTAAGTGTATAAACAACTTAGCACCCAAGCCACTCTGCCGATTTATTGAGAGACAAAACAGCAATTTAGCTACCAGAAGCTCCTCAAACCAAAACTGTAAAATCCCACTCTGCAGAACAACATTCGGACAGTCAGCTTTCTCCTGTAAGAGCTCTAAACTCTGGAACTCACTGCCACTTAAAATAAAATCCAGTTCCAAGTTTAAAATGTTCACCACCTGAAGGAAATCTTGGCTAGAGAAAAAACAAAATTGTACTCATTTGTAAATAGTATGTATTATGTGTAGGTGAGTGAGTGAGTGAGTGAGTGAGTGAATGTTTTATTATGCAAATGCACTGCAGTAATTATGGAGAATTTAATTGTGTTTTTATATAGAACAGTTTGTTTATTTGTTTGTTTTTTGCTATATATTGTATTGTAATGTACTGTAGTGCTGTAAAAAAGCCCAACCAGGGACAGGAGCTGAAAATTAGCAATAGCTACAAACTCTATATGTATCACATCAGCTGCAAGCCTGTAACTATGTTTGACTGCATTGTCCCTGTCAAATAAATAAATAAAACTGCTGTCAGGAGGCCGATGTTTTGTTTTGTTTTTAATGTATGTTTCCTTTATGTCAACAAATGTCCATAAAAATCCAACTGTTCGCAAAAGCATGAGAATAAATCACTAAACTGGAGTGTGTGGTTTATTCTGATCTGTAGGGTTTAAGTTTGCAACTGAACGTGGTATTGGCTTTATGTAATCAGATATTTTACAAGTCATTTAGAAAGTGGATTCTGTTTTGGTTTGGGACAATATATGATGATTACCAAAGGCCAGAATTAACATGAGAGCTCATTTAAATAGTTTTACAATGGTAAGCACACTGTGACTCCAGCCAGGTGTGAGAAATATTTACATGAGAACCATTTACATTTGAAGATGATGGATCAGATCAAACGCCGACCCTGCTGGAGGTTCTCAAAGTGTCACCTGGAGGACGCCTCATGTGGGACAGTACAGATTACAGGGACAGCACAATGGATAACAGCCATTATGAGGACGTCAGCTATTATCATATGGATGCCACAAGTGATGGTACCCCAAATTACAAGGACACATCTGACTAGACTCCTTAACATAGGGTCTATACGAGGTGGGAACCAGTTATTACTGGGATCCAGTTGGACGACACCTTCATTTAAGAGACAGCACTGATTATAGAAGCAGCACAAGTAATAGTTAAAGGTTTTATTTCATTGCGGCAGAAAACATGGAGAAACAACCCAAGACAAGCTGTGCTCGCTGTCTCAAAATCTATCCACACGTAATAAGGGTTCATCATGATTGACTTGTCCATTATAAAGCACTGCTGATCATTTATATTTGCATTATTACATTAACATTTTGATCTTATTCAGTCTTTAATTAAAAACATACCTTTATTTAACCCTTAAAGGCCACAAACTATTTTTGTGGTGACTTCTAAATTAAATTTTCAACATGTAATCTTTACTATAAGTGTTTAATCGGCAGTCACCATGATATTATCCTTTGTATTTAGCATTTTTCTGTGAAAATCAGGTATTTTCCTTTATGTAATTTACTGATCACGTGGATGTTAATAAAAGCTCAGAGCTCTGAAGAAAAGGAGACTTTTTTCAGCAAAATATTTAATTAATTGAATGTGGGAAAAAAACACATTAAACCAGTGTCATATTAAATTTCCTGGGTTTTACTGGTGAATCAATTCCTTGTTCAGTACAGAGCTTCTGAATGTCCCAAGAAGACATATCTGATGCAGATGAAAAGATGACAAACTGCATTTTACCTGAATCATTTACATGTAATGACAGGGTTAGTGGTTCACAAGTGATTAACCTATAAAGACCCAAACATCCAGCAGTGACCAAAATCATTTAGTGATATAAAATGTTTAATAGCTGCTGATCCATTAATCCTATCAAAACATGTAAATAATTGGTATAAAATGCAGTTTGTCATCTTTTCATGGTCATCAGATATGACCCATTTGGACGTTCAGAGGCTACGTAGTGAACATGGAAACACAGTCATCTTCTACAATATTGAGTCATTAGTAAAACCCATGGAGTTGGATCAGTGACAGTGAATGGAGACGCTTGTTTTATCCTCAGTTAATGATATATTTTACTGAAAAAGTCACTTTTTCTTCAGTTTCTTCAGTTTTTGATATTACAACTCTCAACTTTTATCCGAGCTTTCATCAACATCTACATTATCAGTAAATGAAATATAGGAAAATACTTGATTTTTACTTAAAAATGCAAAATACCAACAATAATATTAGAATAAATGATGATATATCACTTAAGAAAGGTTAAAAATTTAGAAAGAATTAATTTGGAAACTGCCACAAAAGTTGCACTGGGTCTTTATGGGTTAAACATTTTAGATCTTGACAGGCTTTTGGTTGCTTTTTAGGTCTTCGAGGATTTTAAGAGACAACAAAAATAGAAATAGCACCACTAAAGTCCATGTATGAAATTTACAGATATGAAAATGGGGAGGGAGCAGCTAATTGGTGTAATCAGTGCATAGCAATCAGTTCAAAATCTGCTGTAATTACATTTAAATGAATCTAAATGTGTTTTTCCTTTCTGACTGGGAATTTTGGTTGCAGCTAAAGCCACGGGGGTAATATATGCAGATTTTCAGCAGACCAACATTTCACTCCAGCAGTGATTGTGGCAGACTGCTTCCGTCAGCAGAGCGAGTTGAGAACCACAAGAGAGCAGCGGAGCCTTCTTATTGCTGCATGAGCTGCAGCAGCAACTTTTCCTGTTTGTGTGACTTGAGATCTCATTAGCAAAAACCATTTGGCAGGGCCAGCAAATGAAAACTGCATGGTTTCATTTGTTTGTCAGGTAATCATAAACAAGTCCCACTTAAAGCAACAGAAAATATACTACTGGTTTGGAAGAAATAATATCCTGCCCAGTCTGAAAAATGCTTTGGTGGAAATAATGATGTGAATAGGAAAACTTTTCTTAAAGCTTTGGAGAGTGCCTCTCAGGAAATATGAGGTTTTTTTGTTTTTTTTTTCTATTTTACAACAGATCAAACATATCTGAATGCAATCATGATGCAATCCAGCAATTACACTGATCCCTCTTATCTCCTTTAGGTCAATGGCCACTGTCCTCCATACATGTTTACATTGCATGTTTCTATGAAATGCTGAAAAAAAAAACAAAATATTCATCAGTGTTAGGGTTAAACTTCCCTCCAACTGAAGCATCCTGAATAACCCCTACAACTCAAAACAAGTTTATAGAATCGAGCGCGTCTCAAGTCTGCCAAGTATCAGACAAAATTTAAAGTGTTGGGTTCTTAAGTCAACAAAAAAAGAGAAAAGTTTGCCTGTCTGCTTTGTTATCTGCTCTTTACTGAGTGACTCAACATCCCAAATTGGCTCCACACACTTTCTCTCAGCCACACACACACACACATCCTCTGCAGTATGAGTGACATATTTATCTGCAGAGGAAAGGAGGAGGGAGAACACAGTAAGATACACGGCCTAAAAACAGACAGTAGTCAGGTAGCTGCAGATAAATGTGTCTGAATGTGTATGCGTGTGGGTCAAACATGCTGAGCAAGCTATGAGTCAGATAAAGCAGATCAGTTACTGGTAATGCCAAACTCCCTGAACACAGAGTTTTAAAAGGACTAAAATCTGGTTCCACGAAGGCCTCACAGTTACCACGGTGTTGTCATGGAGATGCACTGATAAACTGTAGAGCCTAATATCTGCTGAGAAGGAGAAACATTTGAGATATCCTCTTATGTGTGTGTGTGCGTTTGAGTGTGTGCATGTCAGCATTGTAGAGGAGCTCTTTCCCAGACCAGTGATAAGTGTCACCTCAGTGGGGGCTTTGACACCTGGGTTGGTGTAAAGGGGGGGTGTATGTGAGAAGTCTGGGGTTCACACCTCATTGACGGTGGGAGATGATCCCATGATCCTGACTTAACTTCTAGAACATGCAAGGGCACACACAAACCCCGACTGCATGTTTTACACAAATAAGGTTTACGTTAGATGATTACCAACCTTTTTTGGACATCTGTTATATAGATGTTTAGTTCACTTTCTATTAATTTACATTGTTAAAACATGACAGTGCAGCTTTAACCAGGCATTGAAATGTTCAATCTCTTCCTATTTGAATAATTAATGGAAAAACTCCCAACTTTTAAGTGTTATGACTGCCAAAAACCATTGTGCAAGCTATGTTGTCAGCACATTAAAGCTGGAGGACTATCAAAAACAAACATGGATTACATTTGATGTTATTTTCAAGGGTAATGTGAATTTTTCTGGCATTAAAATGGATACTTAATGGTACACCGACATGTTCTGAATGCTGGAGTTCCATTAAATCTAAGTAAAAAGAGAACAGACTTGCATAACCATCCATGATAAATGGCTGAATAGGATAAATAATTCAGATAAGCAGAACAAACTACTCCCAAATGTCTTCGAGTCAGTCCTTCCAGATTGAACTAAATGTGAAACTAATGCTTGTCTCAGAGGCTGAAAAAGTTTTCAGGTTGCAGTTTTTAGAGATTCATTTCTAAAGCATGAAATTAATTTCCAGTACTGCCATCTGCACAACAGATAGTGTTCTGTCATCATCCATAAATACAGACATGACACAAATCAGCAACACATACTGTACTACAGAGCTATAACATAGTAAACACATGAATAATCAGGGAGGCATGTCAGACAAAAATGAACAATGAAAACTGACAGAGTAGAAACTACAGGCACACACATCCTGTTCCTTTTACCAAAGACTCGCTAAAGAGTCATTCGTGTTATTTAAAGCTTTTATGAGAGTTTTTCTCTTTTTTTCTTTGCTGTACCTTCATCAATATCTCGTACATCTTCTGCTCTATGTTAATAGTGGGCAGTTTTCACAAACTTTGGCATCTTCAGATTGTTCATCAAAAGAATCAAGATGAATCTTCACAATGGCAACAAAATTAAAACAGGACAGACAGTTTTGTGAGTTCTAAAGTTTTTCTTCCACCTCCTTCTATCTGTGTTCATGTAATTCACTGTTTGTATCAAATACTATTTTTAAGAACCTGTTTCTGGCGTGAATCAACAAAATACTAGCAGTTGGAGGGGAAAGGTCATCCCTCCACTGCTTAACTATAGCCCCTGTGGCAAAATAAACACAGCACCACCTCATGTGTTGTATTTTTGACATTTGCTGAACATCAAACATTACACTTTTCACTCTGCTGGTTCATTTTGTACATACACAGCTTCACAAGAGAAACAGCGGGTGTGTGTTTGCCAGTTCCATGCTAAAGGGAAGTGTCTGTGCTTAACAAAGAGCAGAATGAGGTGACATGTACCTGCTGATGAAGAGTAATCAGCTGTTTGAAGGGGCTGTTACCCCACCAGTACACAGAGAGGCTGATGTGTGTTGTCCCTTTCAGACAAGCTGCTTTTACACAGGGATCCCAGAAAAAAGGTCAGATGGTGATCCCACCTTTTTTCCACCACTGACTGATTTCCACAGCCAAGCCAAAGGAGTTACAGAGGTGAGACAGGCTGGACTTTTACACAGCGGACCTGCATTCCGGAATCAAAGGGACGGCGACATAGCGCAGCGTATAGTTTGATGTATAACTTGGGCGTCAGAAATACCCTAAACATAGCGGTGTTGCTGTTCTCTCGGTCTTTCACCGTTCCACAAATGTTAGCATGGATAGAGTCCACCGCCCAAAGTGATAACAGCTTGCAGATCTCGGTGTCTCCCCTGTTTGACATCTTTCTGGTCGCTTTGATATGTTTGTTTACTGTACACAGCCTGTGGTCATTTTTAAATCCCCCCAGTGTGGGGGTCACACTCGCAATACATCATCAAAATGACACCTTTGGAACAGGAGGTGTTCCTTTTACATGGCATGCTGGAATCATGATTCCACCTTTATCACGGCTCTGTTACTGCCTCCAGAGCCATTGTAAAGCTGTGATAAAGGTGGGACCAAATGAGCCATCATTTCGTTTTCGAAGACATTTTGTTTATTCCGGAATAAAGGCAAAATATTCCCACAACAGAAGTGCTGTGTAAAAGGGGCTGTAGATTGGATGAGGAGTTTGTGTAAATGCAGCTTATGAGAGGTTGAACAACAAAGAAGCACTGCAGACTTGACTGGAAAAAGGATGTGCAGGAAGACACTGAATAGAGTACGAGCATCATCACAGAGTTAGTGTGTATGAAAACAATAGTAAAATGGAAAAGCTCTCAGAACATTATAATATATTGTACTTTAAAAATCCTGCCAAAATCGGAAGTGGCTGTGATCTGTGTTAAATGCCTGCGTGACGTGGAGTTCTGTGACCGCACCTAGGGTTCACCTCTCCAGTGAAATGTAGACATCCTCTCCCTCATTTTTTCACTGTGATCAAAGAGTTTCCAGTCAGGCATTTACAGCCATGACTGTGATTTACACAGAGAAAGACGCCACCACGGTGTGACAGACTTTAAAAGGTCAGTTAAACCCTTGCTTTTCCATCCTTTCACTGAAAACCAAGCATTTTCAAAGTAACGCTCTGATTTTGGAAGCAGCTGTGAAGACTTTTAATGAAGAGATGTGTGTCATGTTTTTCTGTTTGGCTTCACTGACTGGGGTCGTTCACTTTAAGGTCATTTATGGGGTCTGCTGCAGAGTGGGCTGACACTGAAAACAGAGGTTGGCGTCATAAAAACACAAACAAGAGAGTAAATGATATTCAGTGGAATTTGTGTTTTATGGTTCTTGCTCATCTGGATTCAACAGATTTGCAGAATATAAATAGAATATAAAGAACAGAATATGAGAAGACTGATGAGAAAATTACAAATGTCACATAAGTATCTAAAAACGGTGGGTGAAAAGTAACTAAGCATTAGAAACTGCTTCTGGAATTTTTAGTATCACTGAAGTCATGACAAGAACATTTCTTAAACAGACAACACTAATGGGGATTTCTTATTTTCTTATTGTCTCTTTTTCTGGTTTCATGGATTCAGGAGGTTCTCGATATCCCAGACGATGTCTTTCAGAGGGTTGTTCATCCCTTGCCGTTTGAGGAAACTGGTTGATGCCACCAGTGCTTATGTTGAAATATGAAGAGTCACTTTAATTTTCCCATGTAATAAAAAACATGTATCATTTGTATAATTTGCAAGTCAAAACAAAAGCTCTAATATCTAATCTTCTATTCATTTTACATCGTTCTAACACTGTATTATTTACTGTTTGTATGATGCATCAGTATCATTACAAATGAGGGTGATTCTCAAGTATAAATAAAGGTTGATAATGATGAATTACAAAACAATCCCCAAATATGCATTGGATTATTGACAGTATAGACTTTACTGTACAATAAATTTTGAATAAATTCTAAATTTCCTATTCACAGTACAGATGCACATGATATAAATTATAGTTGAAAATATGTCCATGTATAAATTAATCTATTCTCAATCCCACAGCAGAGATTATGAAAGATAAAATCACCTCAGGAAAAGCAGCAGACAGTCTTCTTTCACCTGTTCATGGAGCACTGTGTGGATGATCAAAGCAGCTTTCTGAAATAATAACCATCCCACTGGAGAATCGGTGGACATGCATCGAGCTCTGGGATTTCCCTGTTATCCTGACCTTTGACCTTGACCGCCCTATCACTACCTCCTGAACCTGCCTGCTTGTTAACCTGGCTGTCAAGCATGTGACCTGCCAGCACTTCAGAGGAAGTCACAGCAGAAGCTCATCTGTGGAAGGTTAGAGCGTTACTGAGAGAAAGAGAGGGAAAAGAACATGAATGAGAGCCGGAGAAAAGGAAGAAAGAGACCAAGACCTGAGTCAAAGCATCATGATTCATGTATGAGTGAAGAAGGAATGTCATTCAGAAGTGAAACTGAAGCAGCAGGGGGACTGCACCAGCACGCAAGTAATGATCTAGTTAAAGGGCGAATCCACAGAAAAACAAAATCCATGTGTTGTTCCTCTGATCCCATGACACTTAGGAAAAACTTAGTGAACAGAACTTAATTTCTATAATCATTTTTACAAAATAAATGACAGTAAAGTAAACAACACATTCCATTACTGAAAAAGGAGGAGGAAGATACAGGCCCTTTGTTTTGTTTTTCTTTTCATCTTCATAGATCACATAAATAATTTAACAAAAAATATTTTTACAGGACATTTTTTTATTCTTTGCCCATGAAATATTTTCTACCACACTCGTGGACTTATATTTTACAATGGAATTATACTGTGGGAGCAGAAACCCACAGACATGTGTGAAGATCTCATGGCAAGACACAAAACAATGCGTGTGTTTTTTTTTCATTAGGATGAAAACAAAGAAATTGCAGATGGTACTTGTCACTGCGTCAATGTATTTATGTATCTCTGCACGAACACTGCATGGAACACTGTAGCCCCTTTTACACAGCACTTCTGTTACGGAATATTTCGCCTTTATTCCAGAACAACGTCTGTGTAAACGAAATGGTTGATCATTTGGTCCCACCTTTACTGCAGCTTTGTAACGCCTCTGGAGGTAGCAACAGAGCCGTGATAAAGGTAGGATCATGATTCTGGATTGCAGTGTAAAAGGAACACCTCTCGTTCCACAACCAGGGTGTCGTTTTGATGACGCCGACCCCTGGTGCTGACAGACAGCAGGCGCATATGGAGGCACTGGCACAGATTCTGTCAGCTGCCCGGGTGCCGTAGCTTCATGCCATTTTCACCGGCGGCACAAAGCTGTGGGACCAGCACCTAGGGCAGCTGCCAGAATCCATGCCAGTGCCTCCATATGCGCATTATACACTGCGCTGTGTCACCACCCCTTTGATTCTGGAACGCAGGTCCACTGTGTAAAAGTCCAGCCTGTCTCACCTCTGTTACTCCTTTGACCACCAACATTCCCAGGAACTTTTATTACCAGGAATTTCTTTACCTGGGTAAAACAATTCCTGTTAATTTGTGTGATTTTCGTTTCCACCACACCTCAAAGTTCCAAAAAATGTATTAAAATCAGGCTTGGTCATTTCCAGTCGCCAATTCCAAGTCCCGTTGAATTTCTTCTGAGTGTATTTGTCATATGTTCAACAAGGTCCAGGCTCTTTTGTGCAAATTGGATGGACAGACAGATGATTGTAAAGCACCTGCAGGAGTAAGCTGAATACACTCAAAAGAGCGACTTTAAACACTCTTTTAACTTCTTTACTTTTGCTCTATTTTCCAAATGATCAAATCTGAAAAGTCCAACCCCATGTAAATATCTAAACATGTGATATTATAGACCTAGAAATAGGCCAAAAACAATATATTTGAAAATAAATCCATTGTAATAAGCAATATTTTGATGATTAACTTAGTTTAACTACCCACATTCTTCTCATTAACTCAAACTAATTGCATTCTTATTTTAATTTTTACTTTTTGATTTAATTCTTAATGCTGTTACATGTAACAAAACATTCTTATGTTGACGAAATGGAGAAAGACATGAGTCCACCACTACATACACGTGTGTAGGTGAGAGAGAAAGATAAAGACAACATGGAATAATGCCTCTGCACATTCAGCAAGACTGTACATCTACATAACAAATGCCTGCACAGATCAGCTTAATACAAAAAGAAGAACTCCACTGTCAGATCTGAAAAAAGACAAACAAAGAAAGAAATAAACAACAGAAAGTGGTCTGGGGCTACAAGAGACAGCAGCTGAAACACTCACGAACACAACCAGATGTGTGCACAGCTATAGTTTGCATGTTTACATACAGAATACAGAAAAGACATCTCGGTTAACCATAACTAGTTGACAATACTGCGGTCAGTAATGCTGCGCTGGCTGAATATTTTCTATGATTCAATTGTTGTTGCATAGTATTACACAGATGTACAGTGTATTTTGTTCATCATGTCATGCTATAATATTTCTCTGAATCTGTCAACCAAGATAACTTTACGAACACTCAAAGCAGAATCAGGCCTGTGGGATGAAAGTGAACCTGCTGAGCCTCTGTAAAACAAATGAAAACACAGAATCATTTGGATTTAACTGGAACTATGTGCAATTATCCTCTGAACGTCTCAACAGTCAAGTAAATAATTGCTAATAAGTTTTGTCTTTGCTGACTTTCCTACCTTTTTCTCTCATTTTAAAGGTCTAACACTCAAATAAAGATGTCTCCTCTTTCAAGAGAGATATCCCATCATGTATTGGATAGACTAGAGCAGTATTATGTACAGATGCAGATAATCATGTTGCCTATATTTGGTTTCCTGATAACTTTCTCATGACTTTTCCTCCAGTGTCCCCAATTTGGCATATGTGGTTTTGTCTGAAAAGACTTGGCAAAAATTAGTTGGATAACGGCAGACTTCGTAACAGAAATGTCTTCCTCAGAATGTGATAACTGCAAAATGTGCACATAGAAATGTAACGGAATTCACTGAATGCGTATTATGCAGCTTTGACTGATCAATACTGTGATAATCACTTATGTGGTGAAAGAAGCATAAAGCACTTACTCTAAACAGACTCACACTCATGCAGACACATTTCATGCTATGCTCTTAACATCTATTGTTTTGATTTGTTGCTGATGGGTGCAAAACAGTGTAAATTACAAAAAATAAGCTCCAAAAACCAGGAAGCAATTAACTCTTTACTTGTGGCTCCAGAAATACACAACTAGTTCTTCTTAGTGACAATCAATCAACATTAACACAAATGAGAACAAGTATCACTTTAGGGAAATATAATAGTATGTTTAAGGCATGTCTGCCATATGAGATAGTGGAGACAGTGGTGAGAGGCAGAAAAATAGGAAAGAATGTAGGTGGTTGACATTAAACCCAGATCATAATTTGGACCTCAACACAGAACAAGACCACTTGGAATGAGCCTCAGCCTGCCAGACAAAAAGGACACCACATTTGGTCCTGTATTGTTGTATTAGATAATAATCAGTGTTTTTCTAACCACAGAAACAGTGATCGTGAACATCTCTGGATGAGGAATTACCTGACGACATGTTTGAAGTGAGTCTGTTGTGTATGATGCCTGAGCTACTTCCTGTAACACGGTTTCCTAAAGCATAATAAAAATGACATGTCATTGTGACTCAGGTCTCATAGTTGTTATATGTCAATAGGGAGAAGATTCAATTTGTGCATAAAGGAATGTTCCATTTCCATAACCTCTTAACATTATCTTAAAAAGCAGTTTTGAAGCTCTATACTATACATTTAAGAAATCACAAGTGCATTATATGTTTTACTGGAAACATACATTTCAAATAGCTTAATAATAAATGAATGTATTTAAGTATAATTCACAGTCTCTTTTTTCTCTCATGTTTGAACTGCACATTTATTCAGCAGACCCAATAAAATCTTCTGTGAACCACCTGAAGTAATGGGAGTGGATGTTTTATACAACTACAACAATCTTTACATATTAAGCATCGGTCATTCTCACAAACAGGCTCAGTGCATTCAGACCTTAATGATAAAAACATCTAAATGATCCCTTTATATAGATAAATTTCACTCATTTCACCCAGTTACAATAAAATACTGCTATCATATATGTGTGTGTGTGTACATATATATATATATATATATATATATATATATATATATATGTTCAGGGAAATAAA
>JAPQRP010000019.1:42504873-42529565 GCA_037367295.1 Apogon hyalosoma
TCAGTGCATGTCTTTGGATGGTGGGAAGAAGCCAGAGTACCCGGAGAGAACCCACGCAGACACGGGGAGAACATGCAAACTCCACACAGAAAGGTCCCGCCCCCATTGACTGGTGTTGGAATCGAACCCAGGACCTTCTTGCTGTGAGGCACGAGTGCTAGCCACTGCACCACCATGTTGCCCCTACCTGAAATATTAATGTTAAATTTTGCATCAGTTTATCATTTAAAAGTCAGTGGCATAAGTCTTGTTTAACAGTTTCCAGTGCCTATTTTTAAATAAAACCTACTTATATTTGTCATTACTTGCAGATGAATTTGGTTGACAAGTAATTCACCGTTACAGACCTTTAATTACTTTTGTGGCAACTTTTGAATAAAATTTTCCTTATATTGAATCTTTCCTAAGTGATTTATCAGGATTTATTATAATGTTATCCTCTGCATTTTGTATTTTTTAGTGAAAAGAAGGTATTTTCCTATATTTAAGTTACTGATCACATAGACATTCATAAATGCTCAGAATAAATTCAAAGGTTATTGTATGAGAACAGAGAAAACTGAAGAAAAGTGACCTTTTATGCAAACTATATCATTAGCTAAATGTAGCCTAATGAATGAGCATCCACAACCTTTGTCATTTGAGTGGTTCAGAGCAATTTAGAGCAAAAATATCGTTAAATGAACATTAACAAGTGTCTCCAACAACTGTCTTTTGTCAAACTACATTTGTTTTACAGGTGAATCAATGTTGCAGAAGATGACAGTGTTTCCATGTGGACTATGGAGGCTACAAATGTCCAAACTAGTTACATCTGATGCCACTGAAAAGCTGAGTCACTGCATTTTACCAGCATTATTTATATCTATCAATAGGATTAGTTGTTCACAACTGATTAAACGTTTTAGATCGGTAGATGCTTTTGGTTGCCAGCGGCTGCAAAGGTCTTGGACGATTAAAGCAGTCAGACAAATGCAGCAGCGTAAAAAGTAAAATACCTGGTTCTGACATGTAGTGGAGTAGAATTATAAAGTATAAAAGAGAAATACTCAAGTAAAGTATCTACCTCAGATTTGTACTTAAACACATTCCACCACTCATAAGATGTATCTGAAGAGTCCGAATTCAGCTATGAGTCCTGAAAGAGGATGACAAAAACAATAAGAACAAAAAGAATGAAGCAGGAGATGAAAAGTGAGAACAACAGAGGGTAAGGGGAGCAGAAAAAGAGGGGAGACAGACAGAAAGGTCTGTAATCAGTTAGTCTTGTTGTGTGTCTTAAAATAGAGCTCTCCCAGCCTATAAACAGAAACCTACTATTACTAGTGCACTGACAAAGCAAGTCTACGATCCAAGCGTGCACGTGTGCTTTTGTGTGTTTGCTTGCACACGGTGGTATGTGTAAGGCCACAGCACACATGGAGCTCGTTACAGCACGGCCCTCTGGGTAATGTGGTTCTGTGAGGGGCACCAGAGAACTACAACCACAGATCAACTGTCAGATTAAAATGCTGCTTCTCCTTTTGGCTCCAGGAGTATTTTCATCAGTATGTCATGTGAGGAGGTTCAGTTTGTGCCTGTCACTTGAGGCGCCTGCAGCTTTTGGTCAGTGTTGAACAGAAACAAAACTGGGCTACGAAAACACGGACAAACTTAAGGTTTAAACGGGCTAAATCCACAGCTTTTAAAAACCTTTTAGAGATAATTTTAAATGTGATTTAATGACTTTCTCATCTTGTCATGCTGGGGTGGGACTTTACTAATGCTCCTAGTGTGAATATAGAACTAACCTGGCTCATGGTAGGTGTTTGCTGGCAGCCAGCTTTTTACACACTTTTGTAAATGTTTTTCAGGTGTCCCATGTGACTTCTAAAGACAGAGCTCCTGATGAGTGTTTTCCTGACACGAGGCGTTCTGGACATCAACCAAGCACTATACCACACAACTGGAGGCAAGAATGTTCCGGGCTCAATTCTCAGTCGAACCTGAGCCCTTCTGTGTTGAGTTTACCTGTTCTTTCTTGGCCACATGGGTTTTCGCACCATTGCACATAGATACATATAGGTTAATTCTGCTGTCAGTGCCCCTAACCTGAGTGCTGATGAAAATCTGGAGTTGGTCCCAGAATACCTTTAATGGCAGCTCACTGTTCTTAAGGTGGTAAGCATGAATGCTAATGCTAATGCTAGGTACTGTGTGTGTGATAGAATGGGTAAAATGCAGAGACCAAACCTCCCTACAGAGATAATACAGCAATTTAACCTTAATCTTAATACATCTATAAGACCTGTCACAATCATATTAGAGGATTTTTAGGTCTAAAACTCAGATTACTGGACTTTAAACAATTTAGGAAACTGGAGAAACCTGACACTAGTGCCTTAAAATAGCATTAAAAGACAGTGACTTAGCTGTAATAATTAAGTATAAGTAATGAATGAGGGGATACAAACATGGACAAAAGCTCCATCTGTAATCAATGTTATAGACGCAAAGCATCTTCAAGTTCCCATTTGTTAAAACACAAACTTAAAGATGTTAGACTGTCCGTTATGAGAAAACAGTGTAGAGATTCACAGTGTGGGAAGGATGTATGTTCATCACTTCATTGACACAAGTGCATAGTGAAGCTGAGTTATAGTCACTCAAACTGAAGGGAATTCAGGCTCAGGCAGTTCAAGACAAGAGTAATGCTGGGCTGTGATCAATTAAGAACACTTACTCAACAAAATTAACATTTATCTGAGCTATACAGAAAGGAACCGTAAAATGTCAAGATTTATAAATGGATTTTGGTCGTTTTGACAAAGTGACAGATGTTGCTGTTGTGGAGTGTTTTCCAACTTTTTCAGATCAAGACCCAAAAAATAAAAGTGGTATCTCTTTAGGATCTGATTTCAAAAGCATGTCACAAAACACTATAAATCAATAGATTTGTCCTTCTTTTTCAAAACAATACTGAGTAAATTGCACTTTGCTAGAATGTTGGATTATCAACCACAGATAGCAAAATTAGACCAACAATCACTTCTAAAAGACATGAAACAAACACTCCAACAAAACAAATGGTAATACAGTCAAACAAACATTATAATTCAGTGTCTCTGAAAGTAGATTTTTTTTTAAACCCTTTTTCATATTTTTGTATCATTTAGGTCATCATTGTTTTTGTCTTATGTCAATTTCATCCTGTTCCTGTGTATTTTGTATAATCTTTGTTTTGCCCCAGGGAAAGGCAGTTGTAACATGTTTCACAATAAAAACTGAAACAATAGAGGGCTTTTAAATGTAAATGACTGAAGTGTTGTTGGTTTTAACACTGTAAGTTTACATGGCAAACAGTATATTTTTGGATCTAAATATAAATGCAAGAAAAAACAAAGGGTTCCAGATATTCATGTAATCAATATATCCAACATGTTTCATAAAAACTAATTTATCCATTGACGAGTTAATCGTCTCCTATGCAAAAAAACTTGAGTGAAAACCATAACCCCGTTGACCTTCAGCACAGGGTAATAATATGCCTTTGTGTCAGCTGGTTTATTGTATAAATCTACACAGAAAAAGAGAAAGAGGTCTGACGTGCAAGAAGAATCACACTGAAGACATTGTGGTTATATGTTAAGTATTTTAACCACCAGGCCACCAGGGCGTCCTAGAAACACCATAACATTTCTTAATTCAGGTCAAAACGTTTTTCTCTCTGACCTTTATTTAACCAGAATGGTCTCAAGATCAAAAACATTTTTTTTTCCAAAGAGTCCTGGCCTAAATGTCAGTATAATTATAGTGAACAAAACAGAGCAGGGCAAATGTCCACAGAGAGAAGAAATGGTGAGCACAAGAGGAAATATAAAGGGGAATAAATCACTTTCAATACAAAAAATATCTCAATCTAAATGAAAAGTACTGTATGCGTTCATTTTATCAACCACATATTCCATTTCAACAGCTCTAGTGTATGTGACAGAACCGTTTAATATTTAGAATGACATAAAAATACATATATACTTATAGATGAAATTCTGTGCTGTTTCATGAAACACACATGGCACCGATATTGATAAATAAAACACTGACAGCACAGGTCGCAAATATGAGGGAAGAGTTCCACAGCACTGATACAGTTGAGGTAAGAAGTTAAATACATGCAAACTAATTTAATTTCAATATACACTCCCTGTCAGTGCAGTATAATAGTAGAATATTTTTGATTTCAGTTTCTATTCATTTCATCACATTCTTCTGAGGAGCAGATGAAGCGGAGATCAGGATATTTCTACCAGTTAATCCCTGGGCCATTTGTTTCTGGTCAGAAGCATTTCAAAGGAGTAATTGATGGAAGAAGCTTAATGCACATGAAACTAAGTAATGATCAGAAAACAGCTCTTTGGTTAGTTCAGTAAGTTTTAACAGCAGAGAAATAATACCGATTCTGTTGGATCTGCTTAGTGTTAGCATTAGCGGTGTAAAGTTTGTCACATTGGTCTGTTGTTTTATCAAATTATTCATAACATACTTGGACTGTCAGCTTGTTTTAGACATTTGCCCATTTAAGTGCCTGGTGTGTGAACTGTGTTCTGCTTTCTGAAAACTGCTTTAGTTGAGTTTTTAGGTGATGTTCTCTTGGTTACGTGGATGTATAAAATGTGTATATTGCTGGTGTCGCATTGCATTACCATGGTAACACTGATGGAAGTGTTGACTGCCCTGGGTACCAGGTTTAAAGGTGGGGTAGGAGATGTTTTCCTGGAGCATTTTTTACTATATTGCTTAAAATCCCCTTCACACCCCAACTGCAACCAATTAATTAAATGCTGTGCAGCGCTCGGGAACCCTCGGGAACAAGCATTGCATGTTCCAGTACTCTGGAGGCGTGGCTTCAGGGGCAAGTCTGAGGAAAGGGGTTTGGACTTTAGAATTGTGTAGTTTCAAAATGTAGCTTGCTCGAACCGTTTTCCCAGGATCTCTCACCCTACCTTTAAGAGGTTAAATGAGTCAGGCTGATGTCTCACCTGTGTGTCTGTCTCTGTATCTGGGCCCTGGTGTGGTTCCATGACGTTGCTGTGCAGTGTTGGGTCTGGGTCTGGACTCCAGGACTCTGCCACTTTTACTGCAGACCTCTGTAAGTTTCTCTCTCAAGCGGAGAAACAAAGTCACACAGGATGACTAAAAGAAAGCCACACAATAAACATGTTACTTTTGTGCAATAAACAAGATTAACAACGACATAAGATTAAAAAAACTGCTTTTCATGGGTGATAAAAAAAATAACAGCAGTAGTCACAATCTCTCTTCAAAGTTTTCCCACATTCACACACATTGGCCCTTTTTGTTTTTCTCTCCACTCACATCACCATCCAGCAGCACAGTTTGCTCTGCGCCGCTATGTGCCAGCAGGTACTTTGAGTGGAACAGCCGTCCATCGAAGCTGTGCCAAGGCATGAGGGCAGCGCTGGGCAGCGGACAGCCACTGGCACAGTTAGCACCCAGCAGGTGGCTCAGCCCTCGGACGTACAGGGATCCCAGCTGCACGGCTCGGCTGCAGAGGAAAGGCAGCTGAGAAAGAGCGAAAAAAGAAAAATGTTTGGTTTTGCATTTGGTTGGCATCACATCTACGTCTTGATGCTGTGTTGTATCTACTGTCACCAGCGTCCTTTAAATTTGCAGATGACACAGCCACAACTTGGCAACATCAATAATACTCACTTGACTTCACCACATGTGATAATAAATTCCTTTAGTTCAAAGTTTAACGAGTCAAAGACCAGATCATCAACACCCCCATTGAAACAGACCACACACACAGCCCCCCCATCATCAGCGGAGACCAGGCTGCTTCATTTAACGACCAAAAGAGTAAATCTTGTACTATTATTTTAGTTTCAAGACTTGGGGTCAACAATTGAAATAGTCTGAGCTTTATTCCTCGGATTATTCCATGGCAGATAAGACACATCTGCTTCTTCAATGCATGTAGTGTCATAACCTGGTACAATTATTTTTTCCATGGCCTGTAAAATAATCAGCACTTCCTACTACAACTATAATCACTACTACAATGCGCAGCATTGACACTGACATCAGATTATAAAAAAGTCAGACTTGATGTCCATCAGTAGTGAGCGCTATATTGAGCTGGGTGAAAAAACTGGCTGCTGCCAAAGAAACTGTGAAACTTTCCTTAGACTAGTTCATTACAACAAATCTGTTAAGAAATTAATAATATACAGTTGAATATGACACGAAGCCAGAAAATAATCCAATAAGGTTGAAAATTATCCATAACATTTAAAAGGAAAAAAATATATACAGTGAGAGAGAACATTTTTTGGCCAGGTTGCCCAGCTTCATAGTGACCTGGTTCAATAATTTTTATATCAATACTTTTTTTTAAATTATTGGCTTCTAAAGTAAACAGCTATGAACTAAATAATGTAATGTACATTGAGCTGGCCCCAGTGTTGAGAAACCAGAAGATCTTCATTTTGCAAAAACTACCATATCAACCATTATCCTACCTCTTACACATTATACTAAAGAAATCAATAACTGAAAATGGCTTACTCTATTTACTTATTCACTTAAATAGGATGCCCATTAGTTATTACTGCAGTAAAAACTATTTATCCTGGGTTCCAAAGAAAAACAATCATGACTATAAAAATGAAAAGGACTATACTACTTTCACTGAATGCAAAAGTTCATTACATTCTACATTTGGAACTCCATGTAGCAGAGCTGAGCTGGACGAGTGAAGGAGAGTAAAATGCTTTTGTTATTGTAAAGTTGAATACAAATGGTACTTGTGCTGGACATAAAAAGAAACATATGTAATGACACAAGTGAGTGAACAGAATGATAAATGTGCATTTAAACTGAGAACAACACAATGAAAATAATGCTCACAGTGTTTGGAGGTAGCAGGTTGATCATAATTCACCTATATTTATACTGCATTTTCATAGTGATTCATATACTAAATACATTTTTGGCCACTTTTTGTGAAGTTAACTATAGCAACTATATCCTACAAATTTTGGCCTATATAAGAAAGGAATCTTTTTCCTTTTTTTAGCACTGTGTCTCTACTATAACTGAACCCCCTCTGACCAACCCAGTCCCCCTTTTTTCCTTCATCTGGAAACTAAACCTGAAATTCTGCCATAAACTCAAACATGTACCAAATTTGACTGCACATGAGTTTTTTGTATTATAAATGTTATCATATCATATCACATGTACACTGTCAATTTGATCAATTTGTAGTTTTACTGTAGATTTTCCTGTGGTATGAAGTACTTTACACAACACTGCTCACTGAGTGGACTTAACAGAAATAGAAGAAGAGATAAACAGAAGAAATGTTTCAAACAAATGTTTTATGTTATGGTATTATGATGCGTGATGTAAAGTAATTTGATGTGCACTGTTTTAAAGCAAACACATACAAATGTTTCTGGTTGTCCAATTTAACAAAGCAGAGGCAGTCTCATGTTGTCTGTTGATAAAGATCTTGACCACAAGAAAATGTAACAGAACAATAAAGAAAAGGAGAAGCAGCAGCAGAGCGCAGGCCAACCATAGTGACAGCAGTCAGGCAGATGTTATCCATAAATGTGTGTGTGCTTTCTGCTCTCACCTGTCCTCTGGCAGATACTACTGATAACGGTGATTATGTGTACAGACACACACATATAAAGCCCTGCCTGCCACCTGCTTCCAGTCAAACACAGCTTCACCTACTGAAAACAATGAACCACTGGACAGACACACAAAAGCCTGAAGGCGTACACAAACACAACAAAAGAAAGAGAGGAAAAAAGAGATAAAGACCAATGTGAAGAAAGACAGAAGAGGAGAAAGTAGTCGAGTGTAAGAAGATGAAGAAAATGAGAACACACAAAGTGAGAGAAAGACAAAGACAAACACACATGGGACTGTGTGTGCGTGTGTGTCCAGTGGGGCGGAGTGTGTTGGTGTAAATAGCTCCATGTGGTGAGCGTCAGCCAGGACAGACAGGCGACTGTCGCCAGCACACTCTAACTGTTACTCAGAAATACACACACACAAAAATGCAACACACACGCCACAATCACAGTCCCAAGGGGAGGAATGTTGCAATGAAAGTAACGCATCCCAAACATGTACCCACAACCCCTTTCCCCTGAACACTTACACAAACGCAGTGACTCATTTTCACTTGAAAAACATAAACACACACAATTCCAATTAAGGAACATTTTCATTAAAAACAGTGTTTTTGGGTGGTGTTTTGATGAAATAAAGAAGATCTTAAATGTGTACACTGTGTGTGTACTGATGAGGTGGATGAGGATGTGTGTGTGTATGGATCTGTATCCAACACACATGAAAGAATGAGCACACACAACCCCAAACTTGACTTTTTCTTGACCCATATCTGGGGTACACGAGTATTTTAATGTGTGCTCAGTTAATCCACACACTAGTTAACCCCCCTCCTGGAGCCCTGAACCTCTCCCAGACAGCATATTCAAATCAACGCCCAGCCCTAATTATTGTGTAGAAAACAGACGAAGAGCAAAAATACAAATTACTAGACATAAGTATGGTAATTAAGCAGTAAAAATAAATGGGGCTACAACAAGGCAGCAAACAGCATGGCGTTTCCCAGAGAATGAAAACGCACAGCTGACTCTTTGATTTTTTTTAATCTGAGAGCTCACAAGTCAACGCAGCTGAACTTGCTGACGACTCAGAGGAGACACAAGGTTTATTGGTGCACTGATGATTTCAATTACAGTTTTGTCTGTATTTGGGCTGAAACAACATGCACCAGTAAATTGTTCCCAGAGCCCAAAGTGACATCGCCGCAAACTGTGGTGGAAGATGCATTGGATCCTTCTGCCATGGGACTAGTATAACCTGGGGACCTTTGATGATTTAGAACAGTGTTTTTCAACCTTGGGCTCGGGACCCCACGTGGAGTCACCTGGAATTCAAATGGGGTCACCTGAAATTTCTAGTAATTGATACAAATTTTTAAAACTTACCAATAAAAAATATATGTTGAGCTGACAGAAACAATCCCAATCCTTAAAAGACAAGACAAACTATGAAGCTGAAACTAAAGCATTGTGGTACTGTTTATCTGTCAAATGTTCATTGTGGTTGGTTTCAGATGCTGCAGCTCTTTCATAATTCATAGTTTGACTTATTGTTTGTTCAGTATTAATTGTCAGCCTTGTAAATACAAGCTGGACTGACTGTACATATCCTGACCAAGGAAAATCAAATTCTCCCTTTGTGCAGTAATCTACACCTGGCTTTTCTGCCTCCGTCCACAATAATATACACTATATAGACTAAATGTCCCCTAAAATTAACCTTTATTTGCAACATAATATAGCAAACTATTACATGATCAAAAACAAATTAATTTTATCAAAAACATGTCTCCATTTTGAATGTCTGGGGTCACTAGAAATTTGTGATGCTGAAATGGGGTCACGGGCCAAAAAAGGTTGGGAACCACTGATTTAGAGATAAACCCTTTGCATCTGTGTTTAATGTGGTGCAAGCGAAGAGAACAAGCACTTGTTCGCCACTGAAAGACAGAGAAATGTTCCTCACTGTGATGCCATGAATGTCACAGATCTGTTTTTCTAGAGCATTTAAGTTTCCTTTTTCTGTAAACTGATCCCTATGCGATATTGTGATATGAGTCTCCAGAATCAGCATCACAAACTTTCTTTTATAGCTAAAGCACGCATGACTTTCTCTTCATCTGAATCTCAATAAATCTGAATCTGAACAAATATGATTCATAATTTATGAGAATTCTGTTGTTAATAAATTTCAGTGAATTTTTTTAGTTTGTTTGTTTCTCTGGACCCTAAATAAGAATGTATTTATATTTTCTCCCCACTTTCTCTCTTCACTTTCTACTGCTATTTCAACTTTCTTTTTATTTTTATTTTCTTGAGCTGAAGGACATATGTTTTTCCTCCCAGGGATTAATAAACTTGATCTGAATCTGATTATATTAAATATGATTGATAGTCTATGAGAATTCTGTTACTAATAAAGTTTGAAGGATTTTTTAATCTTTAATTTCTCTGGACTCTAACTCCGAAGTGTATTTATTTTTTCTCCCCATTTTCTGTCTTCACTTTCTATTACTATAGGATTTTGTAAATTGTGTTTGCCACAAAAGAACTCAGCTTACTGTAAACTGTGGTAAATACAGTATTTCCGCAGCACTGCGGCCAAGTTTAGGGTGCGTTTTTGGTGCCATATAATATGGGTGAAAATCAAATGAAAGCAATGATTAGATTCAGAGGTTTAAGTATACGAATCTGTCCTTTTTAGAACTGAGTATTCATAAATGAAGAATGTGTGTGTGACTGACCTTGATTTGCTGCAACTCCTGAGGGGACTTTAGCGTCACACAAACAGCCTGACTCAGGTATGCATCTATGTCCTCTTGAGACAGCGTCTGTATCTGATGATACACACAAACACAGAGGAAAATACTATGTATAGTTAGTAAAGTCAATCACATATCAGTGTGTTTTCTGTGTGGGTCACTTTGTTTTGTCTCCTCTGCGTTCAACAATTCAACAGAGAAAGAAACAATGCTGAATGTAGAAACAAGGCTGCCCAGTTGTGTGTCCAAAACAAACAAACGCCGAAGTGATTTAAATAGACGAGTGAGGAGGGAATGTGAATGCAGCAGTGATCAGACAACAACAGCTACTGTTGTCGGTCAGCCTGTCTGCTCATCTTTGATTGTCTGCTCGTCTAACAGTCTGTCCAACAAGCTACTCTTCAGTCTGTCTATTGGGCCTTCATCCACTTTAATGACATGCTCTACCAGTGTTCTTCAAACGTCTGTCTGAAAGCCATCGGATTGCTCTGTGGTGAGGCATCATTACAAGAAATGTCTCACTTACTAAAAACTTAAACTTTTTATTTTAAAGCACACTCTTCAGGTTTTTCAGACTCAGAAGCAGCTATGGTTTCTCCACTTATGTTACATTAATTTGCATTTATTGTCTGAAGACTTAAAAATATTTATTGACACCCCCCCACACACACCCAGGCAAATACTGTGATATAATATGCAATCTAAGACAAAATAGGGCTAACACTTTCTGTAAACCTAAAACAAGATTTTTTGATTTATTTTCTTTAAAATTTTGTTTTTTAGGCTGGATAACTAACCAGTTTTCCTGTTAGAGTTTATAAATTAGGATAACTATGTTTGTAATGTGTGTTTCTCTTCAGCAAAATGACGCACTTGCCTTTATCCATGTGTAATGATCCTGTGATCCCTGATGTGTTTTCAGCTCAGTCAGATGACGTGAATGTAAAATGCTTAAAGCTCAAAGAAATCTCTCTTTCTTTTATACTCACCAAACAAGGATCAGAGCACTGGAAGTAACCAAAGCACTAACTACAAAAACTCAAAATATGGACAAAAAGTCTTGTTAAAAAATGAAGAAATGGTTTGTAAAATATTCAATGCCTTGAATATTTATCAGAACAATTGTTTACGTTGGGGATGGAGTTACACATGGAGTGCTAAGGCCAGTGTCTGACTAACCTGAGTGCTCAGCAGGTGTTAATGGCTCCCATCAAGCTCTTACAACAAACGATCAACAAGTGATGTTTGACTTCACATCACATGTTGACAAAACAGCAGAGTAATTGTTGCATGGTCGACACAAATTCCAAATCAAATGCTAACATGCGAGTTAAACGTCACCAAATAAACTTGGCCTTTCATTCTGTGTTTACATAAATCACCAGGTGTGGCTTAACTCTGAATACACTGAGATTACCTTCTCTGAAATGTTTAAAAGGAAAATGAACATTGAACATTTGACGCAATCAATAATGTTTCCAAACATAAAAACTGGCCCAAGAAAAACCAAGAGACACAACATAAATAACACAGTAGACTTTAGCATTAATTATGTTTTGTGCAACTAGAACACCCAGGATGACTTCAGATCCGCTTGAAAACAGAAAAACTAGCTAAAACCACTTTCTCATATGTTCAATGAAAACAAATGATTGAA
This sequence comes from Apogon hyalosoma, assembly GCA_037367295.1. Taxonomy (NCBI): domain Eukaryota; kingdom Metazoa; phylum Chordata; class Actinopteri; order Kurtiformes; family Apogonidae; genus Apogon; species Apogon hyalosoma. The sequence continues at coordinate 42,516,945 of JAPQRP010000019.1, forward strand.
TCGTATGACATAAACAAAAATAAAATTACCTGGAGGACTATGTAAGTGATCAGACAGAGAGCAGCCAGAAGATGCTCTTCTACAACTCCATACAACTCAGAAAAATCCTGGCAGTCCAAAATAGAAAGAAACGATGCCAGACGTAGAGAAGAAACTTCAGGACCAGAGCCGAACCATAGTAGGTCCAGGCTTAGATGATCGCCTACAAATAAATGTGCACAGAAACAAAAATACTAAACACATGATCAGGTAACCAATGTCTTGAAAGCTAATGTTACTGCTTTGTCACTTAGCATGTAGAAATTTCTTACCGATAGACCTTCATGTATTAGTGTCTTTAAAGTACTGAGACAAGTACAATTAATAAACTACAATTGCTATAAGTATTAGTATAATTAAGAAATTAAATAGATGTGTTTACATTGCAGGCTGAGTGGGATTGGATGGACCAGGTCAGGTTCATTCAGAGGGTTTCCAGGGTAGACAAACCACTCCTTAACTGCTGGAGGATCGACAGTGCTGCCTGGAAACACAAAAAAATACTGAAATAAGAACATTTCAGACTTTTGTACTTTATACAGGTACTGTACTTATGTGTATGTGCGTGGTCTCCATGAATCATATGCAGTGTTTTTTGTACAGACTTTATGCCTTAATTTGGAACTGGATGTTTAGAAATGGCAAGAAATGATAGCAGAGTATAAAGCTACAATATAACAAACAAGCCAGTTTCTTACATCTGGAGAGATGATGTGTAGGCTGATTCATCTCTGTAGTATCACACTGCTTTATTTCTAATGGTATGTCGTGACATTTTACCTTAATCAAAAAAAAAAAAAAAAAATCTGCTGCTGTATGAAGATTACATGTGGACAAAGACAATTTTGATATTTCAGTCCTATTTGAGGGAGACAGGACATTCATCAAGGGTCATTTAGACCAGACCAGAAAGATTTCACTCCATTTTCCACATGTGTAACGGCATCCTCAACTCCTGTATATGCTTTTCCAGTTGTTAAATTGCCTTTGTCTGTGCAGCTCCTGCATGTTTGCTGTCCTACCATCAGGGCCATGCAGCAGCAGTAGACCATAGATGTGCTGCCTGCAGCGCTTGTAGACGAGGGCCTGAGGCAGCAGTTCAGTGTCCTCCGCATCCTCCAGACTGTTGCTACAGTCAATCACTCCCTCAGACACAACACAGTAAACCATGAAACCCTCCGCTGCTACATGCTTCTCCCTGCACGCCTGGTGGAAAACCACACAGTAAAACATATTTAGCATTTGGCACACTCAAAACTGGAAATATTTACTATTTGTAGAAACAAAAACATACTTTTAATACTTCTGGACTAACGTATTTCTCAAAAACAGCACCAGAAGGCGGGGTTGTGATGTCAAGTTGCTGATGAGCTTCTTGTTCGGGTAGTAAGTAGGAGTAAACACCTCTCTCGATGAGCTCTCTGTCTGAAGGTGACAGTTTCAAAGATGGAGGAATTAGGCTGTTCACGTCTTCTCTGCTCCACAATGAGCTAACAAACTGGGATACAGCTGACAGCATCTGTCCCTGGGGAACATCGGAGTGAGGTGTGGGATTGCTTTGCCTGGCGGACAGAAATCATATACTTGAATAAAACAATAAAATAAAGTCATTATACAATGTCCTCATCTCAACTTCAACACCATAGCAGATTTAAATTTTTTTGTTAAAATAAATGTGTAGCTGTATGATTAAATAGATAACTGCATGCTAACAAGGGTTCTAATTTGTCAGGTAAAGGTTAAATGGTAAACCCCCCCTTTATTATTCCAGTAGGGAAATTTGGTCTCTGCATTTTACCCGTTCTAATACACAAACAGTACCATGCATTATCATTAGCAACAGGCATTAGCACATGGCACACATTAGAATCAGTTGGTGGTTATTTTTTTACTAAACAGCTAAAGCCCAGTTAAGACCAAAGAATCACAATGAGACTAAACTATCTTAGAAGGTCACAGGAAAAAGGTTACAATACTCTGAACTGACTTGCCACTAGATGATGGCATCACCAGTAGTTTAGGCTGTCAAAATGCCAATGGCTGATTTTAGAACCTCACACTACATGGTGTGTGTTGTCACAGTATTTATGGACTGTAGCTTGCCTTTTACTATCAGCTGTTCCCTTGACAAATCCTGTCTCAATAGTCCATGCTCTCTCTACACCTACTCCTCTACACAACACACTCACTTCAACAATAATGGTGGTAAATTAGTCACTATCTTTGTCTTCATTTATATTCTAAGATACTACAAGGTACAAGCAGCTACAAAAGGAGCACGAAAAGCTGCCAGTTACAAAGGAAGAACAGCACTTTTACCATGGACGTGACGCACTGTCTTGCTGTTTCTGAACTGGTGGGATTTCATAAAATCATAGACTACAACTTTGCAAGTATTTACAGGTTGCAGCTCATCTCATTGTGAATCTTTAGTCTGAACTGGACTTGGTGGAATGGTCATGATTGCTTATATCCATGATAACAGCTACAATGTATTGTTTTGTATGTAGAGGTATTGAGCTGTAACATTGTGCAACATTTCATACTGTTAGCTTAGAAATACAGAAGCATTGTTGCAGCTTGGAGGATGTTATTGTTTTAGTTAGCAACGGAAAAGAACACTGAAACAGATGGTCAATGGCAAGCTTATTCCAACAGACTACTTCCTGTGAGTCAGAATAACTAACTAAAATCAGTACATTTTAATTTTAACAAATATTATGAGGGAAGTAAAGAAACGCAGAGACCTGTATGTCGTCATGGCAGTGTTCCTCATGTGTTGCATCCGCTGTTCTGGCACTACATCATTACCCAGGAAACAGGCCAGTAATGGCAGCTGGTAAACAGCCAATCCAATGGCTTGACAGAACGCCTGGCGGTCGTACAAGACAGTGGTGAGACTCTCCATCCGTAGCTTTGAGACAGACAGGTATGGTGCGCTTCAAAAGACAAAATTATACAGGAACTTTACTCTCACTTTTTACATCCTAATAATTTGATAATAATGACAGTCTCTAAATAAATAAATTACTTCAGCTTTCACTCCGTAAGTCAGTTTGTTGAAGAGTTAGTGTGTTTGACTCTTAAGAATTTTAAAAGACTTAAGTGAGATTTGTTGATTTTTGTATGGTTTATATGTTATCCATTAAAAAACTTTAGCTTTAGATAGTTACATGAATAGTTGAGACTCTTTGATTACACTCACAGCTTCACTTTTCTCGAATATAAAGAGGAAATTATTAACATAACCACAATAAACCTGTCATATATGATGAAGTCTGTGTCCTGTCCCAGAATACCCATGCAACTGTGCTCACGAGCGTAGCTGGAGATCTCATAATCAGCCTCCATGACTGAGAGAAACACCTCCTGTCCCAAAGACCTGAAAGGGAAAGCAAGTTTAAACAACAATAAGACAAAAATCTAAAAAAAACCAAAACAAATCAAACATCTAATGCTGTGGAGTAGTTTACTGTAGATACATTAAGACTACATCACAGTGGGTGCTTTATGCAGTCTTGTGTGTCTTACTTAAGAGCAAAACTGGTAAATGTTGCAAGACCAGGAGGAAAACCAAAGAGCTCTCTGCCAGGCTGGTCTCCACGGGCCTTGATGTGATTGAATATTTTAGTCACATCCCCATTCACTCTCCTTCGCCTCTTAACCTGTGGACAGCAGAGGAACAATGACAACGAGTAAGGTGAGAAAACACCAAAATGTACAACTTCAAGTTCTTTGAAAGGCAAATTATATTTATTCTACAAAATCTGGGCCCCATACTTGGAGTACATGGACAGTGAGAGAGCCCAAGGACTGATCTCTGCACCTAATGTCCTGTGGTAAGAACTAGATCCTTTTTGTTTCAAGTATATGCTTTAGGCTTGATGTGTTTATTATTATCATTTCTGTAACTATTATTGTTATATTACAGCTTTGTTGTATTAGGTCGATTGACTGCATCTTTGTTAAACTGCAAAAAATCAATAAAATATTTACCAGAAATAGTAAGCTGATGAACAATGTAAATATCATTCTGACACATCAATGTGTTAAATTAATGGAAAATAAAGTTTCCTTTTAGGAAAATATCTGGCACTGTCAACTTAACAGGATTCTTTCTCACCCATGACAGTCTCTTTTTCTCTTCCACCACTCCATCAAAGAAGAAGACCAGTCTGATGCCCGCTGAGGTAAAGGCTTGCACCCAGTTCTTTAGGATGTCCATGTACTCCTTCCACTGCCCTCCAGAAACCCAGTCCTTACATGAGTACCAGTGTCGCAAGCAAGCCATCCCATCAACAACAAGTGTGGGACCTTTTTAAAGAGTGAATTGCAAACATGATATAGACAAGCATCACCACACATCCCACAAACAGGCAAAGAAAGTCCTTAATGCTGCAGATGAAGTTAATCATCAGGAACTGGCTGGCATGGATTTCATTTTATTTATTTAATATGAGCATGTACAAGCCTTGTGCTTGTTTAATGCCAAATGTGAGTATTATATTCAGACTACAAATTACTATTAAATATTAGATATACAAACTAAGCCGTATTGTGATTATTTTGACAGATACAGTGATTGTAAAAAGAGTCATAATTTAAATAGGAAAATTCCTCTGTTATAAAAATCAAATAGATATGAAAAAAAAAACTAAGTATTGGCAAAGGACAAACACCACTGTATTGCATTCTTTTTCTTGTTTTGTTTGTTTTTACAGTATAACAAACACCTAAAATCGGCAGCAGATAGCATTATCTGGAGTATTTGATTCATTCATAAAGTAAGAAGCTTATGTGCTTCACTTTTGAAAAATAAAAGTGTAACTTGAAGCAACAAATGTTTACAAAGGTAAAATCAGTTGAATTGTACTGAACTGGTCTGGCTGGATGTGTTTGTGCTGCCTGAATACTGCCTGGCCATTTTCCTCAGGTTCACATTGACACAAGCTTGTGGACAGCAGTGTTCCAAGAAGGACTGCAGACCCTTCACTCCCATCTCTGCAGAGAACAAACACACAGGTGAGAGGACTCATGTGGAAGTCACTAACTCATGCGTTCATGTTAGCGAAGTGCAAACATGTCATTTAAATTCGACGTGTTTCTAAGGCCATGTATTTTCAACAGGCGTTTACTGTGTGGCTTATTTTGCTAACTGCGGAATGATGATACTTTTCTAATGTCATTCATTACTTCAAATGACTACAAACTTTCATGCTAATAATTAGCTTAGCTTACAGACTCTCAACAGCGTTCTACCCCTACTAGCAAACAAACTAGCCCGTCTTCGAAGGCTTATGGGCGTACAAATTTTCACCCTGAGACACCCTGTTACATAACTGATGACTTACTTCAAAGCCTTTGTGAAACCCAGTCGCAGTTATCTCAGTTGTGTTTAGCTGGATTGTTGCAGATTACTTCCGGTAAAATACGTGTGGCGTCATCACGTTGCCAAACAAAGCGCACGTGCTCGGTGGATCAGCTGGTAGATAAATTCTGAATACATATATGTACGTTTATTATCTCATTTATCTACCGTCAAAAAATGTATTCAGCAAATGCTCGACAAAATAATAATACACTGAATACAATTACAATAACGAATTAACAAGTAAACACTATTGTAGGTTTAGTATTACAAATTCATAAAGCTTATGTATTGACAACCTTTTTTCTTTGATGGTATATCATCTTATAATACATACATTAGTTAGCTCAGGTCATCACCAGAAAATAAATAAATAAATAAATAAATAAATAAATAAAAACTACAGATGAAAAAAATATGTTTTTGTTAGTTTGTACAATAACAGCGCGGATGTGCAAATGTACAGCTCTGGAAATAATTATGAGATTTTTTTAAACAGAACTTCAATATTCAGTTCTTTAACTACATATCTTCTTCCTTTTTCAACATTCTAATTTATGTGAGAAAATTAAGGTTTTGTTTTCATTTAGAAAGTAGAGTGTTCCACCATATTAACCCGACATATGTCACTGACATAAAATGTAACAAATGTAGATATACAACCTTTATAATTGTTCCTTCATAAATGTTATCTCAGCATGTTATTATTATTTTTTTTAGATCCAGAGGATGTATGTATGATAATATACAAAATATACATCAGCCTATAGGTAACATTTATGAAAACATTACTCTTGACATAGGAGGCTACGTGTCATGTATTATACGGTGTTTCTGTACAGATTAATATGGCACTAGTAACCTACTGCTTTAATGAAAAAACTCAGTACTGAAGTGGGCATGAATAAGAATGGACCATTGAGGTTTTTGTGGGTGCAGAACTCCTATAAACTCTTCAGGCTAGGATCAGAGAGCAGCTAATTGCTCTTCAGGAGAATAGAGGCTCTTTTCTGGAGTCACAAGCTATTAGGTCCACCTTCAAAACAAAGCACCCCCGTCCCTTCCACTCTATTGTCCGAGTTGAGCTGAGCACAGATAAAGAAAGGGACATATGCTGGCTGTCAGTCCAGCTGTCAGCATCTGTCGTTCCCCAGCCAGATGCTCTGTGGACAGGGAAGACAATCCACCCCTCCCACTCAACTGATCTTCAAGGAGGGAGGGGCTGTGCTGTAAATCTGCCTCCGATCACTGCACCGGAGAGTTATGGTCACTCGATTCATAAAGATTGCACAGGCTTTCATTCAGAACTTGACCCATTGATTCTAGACGCTTTTCCCATACGCACCTAAGATTAGGAATCCAGTTTTAAAGGTTAATTCTGTAGAAGTTGATTTTCTTCATTTCTACAAATCACATGAAAAACCAGAGAATGTGAATAAATAAAATCTAAAGTGATACCAAAGAAAGTATTGCTTGTGTGTGCACAAAAATAAATTAAATTATTAATATTAAACACATCATTGGGTTACTCTTTAAGGTGGCAAGTTACTTTGCCACACAGAAAATGTCATTCATTAAGCCAGGATGAAGTTTTTAAAGCTTAAATTTGCTTCAAACGATTTTACAGCCTGTATGTTCTTTATTTGGCTGTAACCTTTGGTACAACAGGTGAAAATACTTCCTATGTGCTGCTCAGAGGGATGTTTGCTAAGCTCCAATGTTCACTGTGTGTTTTCCACTGTTACAGGAAACAGATAATAAACCTTCGAGCTAAGATTCGTATCACTATATTGATAATCAGACTGGAGTGATATTTATTAAAACAGTCCAAAGAACAAGACACAGTACCAACACAGTACACGTCACAATAATGTTACAAAGGGTACAGTAGGAGAAACAGGAAAAAAGTCAGGAACGTGTATAAAAGTTTAGTATAGTTCAGTTTAATATTTCCTGTCAATTATTCACACTATGACAAGTTAACCATCAAGGTTAATAACACTACATAATAATACTACATCATTATACACTGTACATACAATATCAATATTATATTGTGACCAACTCTATTTTGTACTGTTAACATCTTAATAAAGCACAACTTTGCTTTATGCAGTAAAACAAATGAAAAAATAACTGTACATTATAACACAGCATCAAAAAAACAACAGATGCAGATCATAATTGTCAGCAATTTATGACCGTATTGTTTTATATCTTTTAACTGGGGTTGTTTTCTGCCTTTTTTTTTTTTTTTTTTTTTTTTTTTTTTTTTTTTTTTTTTTTTTTTTTTTTTACTTTTTTCTTGTAATTCCGAAAGGCAGCTATTCTGTAATTTAGCCTCTTTATTCATCATATATTTGTTTGGTACATTTATCCTTACATTCCTCACACATAATTTCTGCTCACATTGTGTTATGTACAGACCAGTGACAAAATAAAGGAAAAAAAAATCAACCACCGTGTGGCCAGGACACTTTCTGTGCTGTTTGACATTGAATTTCTAGTGTGGAACTCCATAGGACAGATGAAGACTGTTCTGTCAAAACCTGTTGTCTCATTTGGTGTTTTGGTGGAGAGCACTCAAATGGGTATTTGGTTCAATTCCAGATCTAGCAATTGTGGAGACTATAACATACAATTCACATCATTTTGGTCAATACATTCACAAATACCTCATGCTCTGTGAATCATGGTGTTGTCATTCAGGAAGAGACCACTCCCATCACCTCTTTTCATTTAATTTGTCAGCTGGTCAAACCTCTATAAATATAAATCTCTTACTACAGAATAAATCTATCAGCTGTACATGTTATTTCTGTCCTCTGCATCACCCCCATCTTACATGCATATTCACTGTAACATAGATAACAGCCTAAAATATGGATGCATAAGTCTTACTTTTTGATTGTATTATCTGACCAGTAAGGAGATTTTGTGAGAACAAAATATTTAGATCTGATAGTAAAACTCATTCTGATTCAAAGCATCCTACGAAAATGTATTTTCACCCGCCTGAAGTTCTGACTGAAGGAGAATCAACCAGCATTGTAATTTTACACCAAATAAAACGTGATTTACACAATATACACCTAAACATGAAACATATGAACAGAAACTTTACAACATCCTCCATTTCTATACATAAAACACCAGTGGAGTGAAGTGATTTGTGTAGAAGTGAGTTTGTGGATCTGTTGCCTATTCATGTTGGGTCCTTTCAACTTCTTCCTCCTCCTACACTGACTCTTCCTTCTCCTCTTCGATCTCCTCCCCTCTGAGCCACTGCGCCCCTCTCACATCCCCCTCCTCTCTCCTGAGCAAAGCTTGACTCAGGAGAAACAGAGGCAGATGTTCCAGGAGCACACTGCTGCCCTACCCCCAACACCTCCCATTTGTACTGGATCAGCAGTTAACCCCCGGAAAGAATTGACCATACAAGCACGCACACACATACAAAGCACACCGCTGCCCAAATCTGTACTGGCTCAACAGTTGTCCAACTGAATGAACAACACACACACACCAAGTGCTGCCCAAATCCCCTCGGTCTCCCTGATAGCAGCCACCCTGGGGTCAGGCCTGGTGTCAGCGTCCAGAGCCCAGGGTCTCTCTGGGCAGCTGGCCTGGCTAATCCTGCTGCTACAGGCCACTCGTTCTCAAACTAAAGGCCAAGGATCCCCAGGGGGCCACAGGGCAGGGATATCAGGGAGCAGGCAGTGTGTCATTTACTCAAAATACAGAGGTTTTGTTTGTTTTTTCTCGTGATTAGACTTTCCATTGCATAGCGAAATGAGAATATCAACATAATAACAATTACAGCTTTAAATTATTTTAATTATTCATTCATTTTATGCAAATATTTTACTGGATGGATTTGAATCGACAGATTTAAACTATACATGGAAAAAATAAAACATTACAGACAAGGATTACTGATCAGGTGTCACAGCATTATGCAATTCAATTCTAAAAAGGTACAACTTCCATGCATTTCACTACACTTGCTAGGCACTGGGACCGTAGGTGGGCTGCCTCTGGTTTTTGTGGTGAAAAAGGGGAGAGGAGGACCAAGAATCACAAGCTTCTGATGTTACAGTGCAGATGTTGCTGGGGGATACTTATCCATCAAACCAGCAGCCAGGACACACGACACATCCTCTATCATTATAATCAGCACAGGATTCAACAGGGACAGCACCTATCTATCTATCTATCTATCTATCTATCTATGGTAAAGTTCACTTTTCATCTTTAACCTATCCAAGTACACACACAAGGAGCAGTGCAACTAAAGGCACCCAGGGACCAATTCCAGATCTGTTGCCATAATGTGAAAGAAAAAAAACCACAACTGATGCCATGACTTGATCTAATGAAATAAGATCACAGTGTGGGGACTTAAACGTTCACCTAATTAAATATAGGCCTCTATTCAGCTGTTCACAAACCTATTCATCCTTGACACAAATTAAATATATCAGTCAGCAGTGGGGCTAAGTTAAACATAAAAGTATTCTTGCCGTTGCATGTCAGATGGAGTTAGTCTACATTTGTCCTGCCTCCTCCTAGATCCCTGTGCACTTTGATTTCTATAACTGACCGGACCACAGGCTTGCAATGCTATGTGTAAAAGTGTGTGTGTGGTTGATGTGATGGTGATGATGTGGAGGTTCCCACGACGGCCATCCATCCATTTCTTGGCACACACATACACACACACAGGCCATATGGCCATCTCATACCGTTGCATGCCTCCACTGTGCTTTTGGCCCCGAATCCAACACAGCAACTGGTAGATTCACCTACAAAGGCCTGAGACTGGGCCTGAATTAAAGGATGAAGGAGAAGAGCAGAGGAATGTAACAGGGATGAGACACACTGATGGACGGAGAAGGAGATACAGAGGAAAAATAGACTTTATAGAGGCTGGAGATGAGGGAATGCATTTGGTGTTGTGGTGTTTGGTGAGCAGATGGCCGGGGCTCGAGGAGGGGTGTGTCTTGTCCTCGCGACCCTTCACAAATCACACGGTTCTCCCCCGAGGGGCTCGCGACTCGCCGTTCAATAAGAATCAATGGGAATTACTTCGCGAGAGAAAGGGATGAATGGGCGGCGGGGCGCGAGACCTCTTCCTTTGTTGTGGCCCCTGAGTCACAGAGCTCCTGGTCACACTCACACACACAGACACGGACCCGTACGGACGCAAGCGCAGATCCACATCCACGCAGAGACAATAGGAAAGCACTTCAGTTAAACAATCGACCTCCAGTTAAACCATTTTTTTAGCCTCACGCACGCGCGCGCACGCACGCATCAGAAGGGAGGAGTCTGTACTTGGGGCTGTTTCCTTAAAGACACAATTAGAGGATCTCCTGGCATAAATTATGTTTGTAGGGGAAAACGTCGTTTTGGTGATGGTAAAGTGAAGAGGAGGTGGTGGTGGTGGTGGTGGTGGTGGGGGGGGGGTCTTTCCATCCCACCATGCCTTTCAGTCACGCTTTGCTGCTGTAATCGGAAAATGTGTGCCACGTCATGGTGATGAATGACTGATAGTATATTGGCCTAATACAGAGAGAGAGAGAAAGAGCACCGGGGACCTCTGAAAGTCGGGATGAGTGTAAATAAACGGCTTCAGAGAGGGATTTTACGCCACGCCACATAGGAGCATTGTAGGCTATTGAGAAGGGGGCTGAAATCAGCTGGTTAAATTAAATGAGCAGCTCCGAGCAGCGTCCTATAGCTAAACACACATACGGGTATCTGGAATGGACTATGGCAGGCAGGGATAATAGTGTTAAAGCTTAAGGTTAAAGGCCCTTCAATCAGCATCAAGGGGTGTAAAGAGCATATCATGGACAGGCAGCCACATTAGACACAGTTTTATTTATCTCTGCACTGACCCAGAGGGAATTATGGTCAACAGGTCATCAAACTTATGCAATGATGGGACACCAGCTTCAGGCAAACACAAGTAGACTGAGAAAACTGCATGATGATAAATCAGCTTAATAATAGTTTATTATAGACTTGTTTTGAGACAGCAAGAGACAGAAACATTGATGCATTAGCTAAATACTGAAAACATATTCATACTGTACTTAAATATGTAAAATAGTGGGGCAGCCTTCCCTGCAGTAAACTATGGCCACTCACTGCAGTAAACAAGTGTTAAAAAGCATCACTACCTGCCTCAAGACACTCATTCAGGCTCTGTTTATGTCTGTCCTCAAGAAACCTTTAATGGTTTTTGCATGTGAATTGCTTCATAGGCAAACGCAGAATCAGAATCACATTTGTTGTCCAATTACATGTACATTATATGTCATTACTCTCAACAGGAATACACAGCTGAGAGCAAGAACATTAAAGCGTAGACAAAGGCATATAGAGAATAAACAGAAATAAAAACTTAAATACAAGTCAAGTGTTCTGTAACAAGCACACAATCCACAAAGCAAGGACTCAAATAGAAATGGAATTAATTATTTCATACGGTAGCCTATATGCACGTGCACATAAGGATTTATATTAACAGTGACAGTAGGCTACGTGTTAAAACAATGCATTTCAACAGTGTTATATAATATAAATGTATTTTTAAAATGCTAAATGTCTTTATTCAATGCAATGCACACTGTTGCAGCATTTCATTCATAATATTTCATATGAGATCAACATTGCCTTGAGGCTACTTACCAAAAATATGTAGGTTATGAGTAAAAACAATTAGGTATTAGCCACTAAAAGCATATTAACAAAGCTGTGTGTAAATACTCACATTAAGGTCAGATGAGCTTATTAAACCTGTTTTATGTTTTAGGTTGGGGCCTTTGACAGCATCTTCAGTTATCCTGCCACAGAGCCTGAGATTTATAAGCTCATATTAACATCGTGCCAACAAGTGTGAATTCTTGTCCACATTTTTCTGCTGTTATCAGCGGGTCCATGTGTGGGACTCAGTAGCCATTACATAAAGGCTGAAAGTAGACTGTGAGTTGTTGGCAAGGGAGTTGGTTGTATTGTGATTTATCTCTTGTGTATGATATACTTCTTTATGATAATAAATTTTATTGTAAGGTTACTGTTTATGCAACCAACTCTCTCTCTCTCTCTCTCTCTCTCTCTCTCTCTCTGTCTCTCTCTCTCTCTCTCTCTCTCTCTCTCTCTCTCTCGCTCTCTCTCTCTCTCTCTCTCTCTCTCTCTCTCTCTCT
>JAPQRP010000019.1:42529665-42540270 GCA_037367295.1 Apogon hyalosoma
CTCTCTCTCTCTCTCTCTCTCTCTCTCTCTCTCTCTCTCTCTCTCTCTCTCTCTCTCTCTCTCTCTCTCTCTCTTTCCCTCTCTCTCTCTGGTGTTGTATTATTGTGGGAGAGCAGGTGCTGCCGTCCCAATTACCATACAGCTGAAAGCACAAAGAAAAAACTTTACTCCCTCTGTGCCCCCTCCTCATCCTCCTCCCCCTCCTTCTCCTCACAAAGTCCCTTAATGACAGCCACGCGAGTGACACACACCGAGTCTTTTTTTACTGCCTGTACCAAAGACAAGTACGGGAAATACACAGGCATGCAGAGAAAACCGTTTAGGTGCGCTGGACGGTAGCCAGTGTGCGTAATTTGTGCGTCTATTCGTAAGTTTGTTCTCCCGCTTTTCGTACTGTTACCTGCAAGCACATTCATGCGTAAAATGTTATTGTTGTTAAATAATCACTGTAATGTGGGATGTGATCCCCAAATACAGGGATTAATTTATTCTTATTGTACTTTAAAATATATTCAGCTGAAATTGGAAATTGAGGGGACGCGGTTCTCGCGCTATGTGTAGAATAAACAGTTATGTGATGCGTAAAAATGAGGAGAGGTGATGTAGGGTGTTTAATGAAGAAATAAAGATATGGCAATGAGAACAGATCGACTTGTTTGGGGTAGGGGGGTGTGAACATGAGAAAACCACGGCAGGGGTAACACCATAGGAATGTGGCGGAGCAGATGGTGGTTGTATCGCAGCTTGGGACGGCTGGCCAGCCTAGGCTACTCTATATAACCTCCAAAAATGAGGAGCCATCATCGGACGAGCTTATAAATCACTTGATGTTGTGATGTGAAGGACTTCGTGCAGAGGATAAAGAATTTGTCGGAATGTAAATGGGCCCTGTGTGTTTTGTTTTGCAGGAGGGAGGTATCAGGGGAAGCAAGGGGTTGTTGCACATTTAACAGCTCACTAGCCATTTGGTCTGTCCCTTTGAGAGAAATAGAGGGGTGGGGGGGGGGAGAAAAGTTGTGCGCTCCCCACCTCCACCCCCTCCTCTTTCTTTGTGATGGCCCCGGGGCGGACTTGTGGTGGTGGTGGAGGGAGGGGAAGAAGAGGAGCAGAGGGGCTCATTTGCATCTTATTACCCTTTGCCTGCTGTCCTAGTATAAAACCCTGAGCAGGACAGGCGACCCATCAGACATACGCACTATACCGACAGAGGCAGAGACAGAGACGGAGGCTTGTTTCTGTGTTTATGTTCAGCATTATCAATCAAGTGGAAAAATAAACAAAACCATCGAGAGCTGCGTCTTTCTCCTCCTGCGCACTGCTTTGTTGGATTTAACTCTCCTGTGTTTCCATCGGGGATTTCTTCACACTTCTTCAAGGGGATCCTTCATTTGAGGATTACTTTACAGAGTGTTTCTGTCATTAAAAAAAAGAAAAAACAAAAACAAAAACTCGACGTATGGGAAAGTAGAAGGGCAGGAAGGAAAGGTTTCCCCGAATCCACCTTCTGCGCGTCCACTCCTCACATAACGGAAAGCTTTTAAAACTTTCTCCATGCGTGTTTGAGCCGGGCTACACGGACCTGTGGAGCTTTCACTGCTTGTTTAAGGGCTGTCAACACAATGGGACGCCTGTGTCTGCTCCTGGTTGTCACCCTCTCCCTACTCACCTGCCAGGTAGGTCCAAGAATAAGACCCCCATTAACTGTACAATATGCTTTGGCCTTTTATATTAACGTCATTTGTAATGACTTCACATCACCACTTTTTGATGTTGAAAACACGTCTGATTGAATTTGTGTTCCAACTTTACAGGTTTTGTGCTCTGGAGTTTTTGAGCTGAAGCTGCAGGAGTTTCTCAATAAGAAAGGGGTGTCTGGGAATGCCAACTGCTGCCCCGGTGAATCCGCTCATCCCCTGGTCCATCAGTGTGAATGCAAGACTTTCTTTCGGGTTTGTCTGAAACACTACCAGGCAAACGTCTCCCCCGAGCCTCCCTGTACCTACGGCGGGGCTGTGACTCCTGTCCTCGGATCCAACTCCTTCCAGGTGCCGGAGACAAACGCGGACAGTTTTACCAACCCAATCCGCTTCCCCTTTGGATTCACATGGCCGGTGAGTGTTTCAGGATGTCTAGGGTTAAAATTTCTTCAGCAGCAAATAATCATAATGGCACAGGCATTTTTTTTTTACCCTCAAGAATGTGATTTGTTGTATTGATTGATATTTATATCACGTGGTGTCTGATGTGAATAATGTCATATTTTAAGGTCTAGGGAGAGTTGTGGGCATACTGTGAAGTTATTATAGTCTTATTCCAGTGGGACGTTTTGGCTTTGAAGAGTGCAAAACGCAACAGATGCTCCTAAACTCAACACTTGTGAGGGTCTTTGTCAGCAGTGTGTGAGAGGGGCTATTGTAGTATGTCTGTGGTCTTTGGTAGGATAAAACGGGGAGGGGAGGGGTGTGTGTGTGTGTGTGTGTGTGTGTGTGTGTGTGTGTATGAGAGACAGAAGGGGAGGAGGAGGAGGGCGGTGTTTTCACCAAACGCATCTCCTCCGACCAGGCTTGGTGGGAAATTTAACATCCTCTGAGTTGGCACATCATTGGCAGCGCAGCGTGAAATTCCGCCTCGTTTGGTTTTACGGCGGTGTCAGAGTGTGATAGTAGCAGGGGTGTGAAAAGGGAGCAGGTAGTAGCCTTATTAGGCCCCTAATCAACACGGGAATTAGGTTGTGAAGTTTATAGGGAGGCCTCCTAATGGCCCTCTGCTGCCTTGTGGAGGGAGGCCTCCAGGCTGAGCAGCTGTTGACTCTCTCTGTCTCTCCTCAGGGGACGTTTTCACTGATCATTGAAGCTCTGCACACTGACTCCCTGGACGACCTGACAACAGGTGGGTGACAGCCAAAGAAGCAGAAAGGCAGCACTGTAACTCTGTAAGACAGGCCAGAAGGCGAATAGCAACTCTATCAGGAGCACAGTTTTCACTTAAGTAGTGCCAAATATGGCAACATGATGCATCCCATGTAAGACTTGAAGACAACCCTTCCAATCATAAACCTCTCTACAGAAGTAAATTAAATGTTAATCAATTGGGATTTTGGGATTAGGACTTTATTTGCACCACTCTGGAGAAAAGCAGGGTTCTTTGAAAAGAGAAGTTTTGTGTACATTATAGCTCAAGTTTGTGGATTTGCCTTCATTCGACAACATTTTACCTGAAGGTCATGTAAGGAAAAGCCATATACTTTTACAAGTGCTAGGATTAGCCCTATGGGGGATATTTGCTGTTATCTTTATTTGTGACTCTTATCAGTGCACTAATGATGACCATCTGCTGCACAGGAGCCTGTAGATAATGAGGGCAGGTGGTCTTCAGCAGGTGGAAACTTATCACTTCATATCTAGAGCAGAGTGAACAGTTCAAACTGGCATCCATGCTTTTATTGCCTTGAAACCACTAAATCATGTTTTGTTATCTTAACCATATGATATGAAAACAGAAATATCATATTGTGTGGGATGTCCAAACTGTAAAAAATGGAGTATAAGTACTAATTTATTGGGGTGTCAGCTTTCATTAGGCTTCCTGTTCACCCCGTAGCTGACTCTTCTGCACATCATCATACAGTTGACATTCAGTTGTGTCATTAAGAGGTATTCCATTACTAACAGTTTCATTGATTTTTGCAGATAACCCAGAGCGTCTGATCAGCAGAATCACCACCCAGCGTCACTTGACTGTGGGTGAAGAATGGTCCAAAGACATGCAGACGTCTGGCAGGACAGAACTGCGTTATTCATATCGCTTCTTGTGTGACGAGCATTACTACGGTGATGGCTGCTCTGTCTTCTGCCGTCCCAGAGATGACGCCTTTGGACACTTCACCTGTGGCGAGCGTGGAGAAATTATATGCAACTCTGGCTGGAAGGGCCAGTACTGCACTGAACGTAAGTCTGAGAGGGGTTTATTATTAATCCAACACTATCATTCAGGTTGTTTAGAAGGGTCATAAAGGGGCTGATAAGAGGGTCAGAGAAGACAGTGCTTCACTTGAATTATATTTCATTAGTTAATTTTTAAAGCCACTGACAGCTGCATGTTGGATAGATTAGGTGAAGGAGCAGCATATAAACAACAATATTGGCCAGTGATGTTTACTCAAAGGTCTGATCCCTTAAATCATTATTTAACAGTAAATACAGAGTGGCATTAATGAAGCTGACAGTTTTTCATGTATACTATCTTCTTCAAAGTTAATATTCCCAACAGTCACTTGCCTATCTTTATTGTTTAGGGACTTTTCCACCTCCTAATGCGGGGCCCGTGTGCAACAGGCGTTAGTTAGTTATCCCATAGCACCAGAGGCCTCCATTCTAATGAGCCGCACTGGCTCCTCAGTAATTCACACGCCGCGTGCCTTCCATTAGACCACTGGGGCCTCCTCGCCCCAAACCTCCTCCCCGATTGGCCAAGTGGGGGTCTTGTATTGTTGCGACTCAGGCTGGTGATTGGCCGAGTAAAGTTGTGTATTGTTGTGGAGGGGGCAGCTGCTCGGTGAGAGGAGACAATGGAGCAGCTGTCTGGTGGTTAGCTCCACACAGACCAGCTGGCCCTGGGGGGAGGTGGAGGGGAGCGAGGAGAGACAGGAGCAGCAGAGGAGGGAAAGGGAGGAAAGAAGACTACGAAAGAGGAGGTGAAGAGGAGAGAAGGGATAGGTAGAAGGAAGAAGGGAAGGAGAGAGGAGGATCAGAGGGAGGAGGGGAGAGGGGGCAGAGGAGGAGAGGGGCCAAGGGTGAGAAAAGGGACTTCTGACCCACAGTCAAGGAGAGAAAAGGGGCTTTGTGTTGAATGCTTTTGTGTTGGAGAGCAACCATGTTAAAGGAGATAGCTTGTTGGCTAGATCCCCCCTTGGGGACCGGGGCCGTTACAGCAGCCTTGGCCACCAAACTGTTGACTGTTAACTTTGTGTTGTCCTGGTGTTTCACGTTATTTATGAGTACTGATACGGACCTGTGTGTCTGAAATAAAGTGATTACAGAAAATTTTGCAGAAAGAAAGAACAGATGACTTCCTTTCAGTAATAAAAAGTGCAAACATGGCCTAGAGATATCCTTCTGGTGTTGCTTTAATAAGATATAAACAAAAAGGTCTGCAGACAGATAGACAGGTGGGTGGACAAATAAAATGGACAGACATACAGGCCACTAGACAGGTTGAAAGGCAGACAAACAGATAAGAAGGCCAAACAAGCAGACAAGCAGGAAGCCATTTGTAAAGGCCACAGTGAATGGGAGACTGATGGCACCCAAACACATTTTTCTAACACAAGGTTTCTCATTATTCACCTGTCACTGTTTATTTTCTCTCCATGCAGCAATCTGTCTGCCTGGCTGTGATGAAGAACATGGCTTCTGTGATAAACCTGGAGAGTGCAAGTAAGTCTGAAAAGCCATGGAAATTTCCATCTACAATTATTGGTTCTTTGGGTTTAATTTCATCCAGATAATGTGACTGATGGCATCAAATTAATGTTTTGTCCCTAGGTGCCGTGTGGGCTTCAGTGGCCGTTACTGTGATGACTGTATCCGATACCCAGGCTGTCTTCATGGCACCTGCCAGCAGCCATGGCAGTGTAACTGCCAGGAGGGATGGGGCGGACTCTTCTGCAACCAGGGTGAGTTTTGTCAAGACCCTCAAAATAAAGATTCACGACTTCACAGGGCTAAATCATTCTCATTAAAACTATGTTGTGCTATTTCTAATGAAAGCTGTTCACATTCATTGTTTCCAGATTTGAACTACTGCACACACCACAAGCCCTGTCTTAATGGAGCCACTTGCACCAACACTGGCCAGGGCAGCTACACCTGCTCCTGTCTACCTGGCTTTACAGGTGCCAGCTGTGAGATCCAGGTCAATGAATGCTCTGGAAACCCATGTCGCAACGGGGGCAGCTGCACTGTGAGTATCAGTCAGAAGACGAAGAGTAACCCAGGAGATGAAAATAAAGTCAACATGTTGATGACAGAAAACTGTAAATAACCGTGGTTTATATTTCATCCATACAGGACAATGATAATGGATATAAGTGCACCTGTCCACCTGGTTTCTATGGCAACAACTGTGAGTTGAGTGCTAACACCTGTGCAGATGGGCCATGCTTTAATGGTGGACGCTGTTCCGACAACCCTGAGGGTGGTTACTTTTGTCAGTGCCCGACGGGATATGCAGGTTTCAACTGTGAGAAGAAGATTGACCACTGCTCTTCCAACCCCTGCTTAAATGGTCAGTCATCCTCTGTGAGTTTGTACTTCAATGTAGATTTTAATTGTGAATCTGTTGACTTACCAAGGTCTCTGTGTTGTTCTTTACCCTCTGCAGATGCTGAATGTGTAGATCTGGTCAACTCCTATCTGTGTCAGTGTCCTGAGGGATTTTCAGGCCCTAACTGTGAGGACAACATCAGCATTGGTGGATACTGTCAGTCCTTCCCCTGTCAGAATGGGGGGACGTGCCAGGAAGGAGTGAATGGTTACACATGTTCCTGTCCTCCAGGTATGGCAGGAGTCAACAAATAATAAATCATGAATAAACAATAAATGTTTTTGTTCCAGACTAACCCTTTATTTTATTCCTGAAGGATATACTGGACAAAACTGCAGCTCTCCCATCTCACGTTGCCAACACAACCCCTGCCACAATGGAGCGACGTGTCATGAGCGTGATGGCCGCTATCTGTGTGCATGTTTGCCTGGCTATGGTGGACACAACTGCCAGTTTCTGTTGCCAGAGCATCATCCCGTTGTAGACGCACCAGACCGCCGAAGTGGAAATGCTGATGATGAGGAAGATGATGACAGTGGGTTCCCTTGGACAGCTGTGTGCGCAGGTGTCTTCCTTGTTCTTGTGATTCTCATTGGCTGCTCTGTGCTGGTGGTCTATGTGCGGGTCAAACTGCAGGAGCAGCACAGTCACCATGGCGACAGTGTCCACAGTGATAGCCACGAGACCATGAACAACTTGACAACAACCAACAATTGTCTCCGCAGCGACAAGGAACTGGGTGCCATGATGACAACTTCAATTAAAAATACTAACAAGAAGGCTGATTACCATTCGGAGCTGGGTGGATCACTGGGTGGTCTGAGTGGGATCAGTGGGCTCAGTGGGCTTAATGGGCTCGGTGGATCAGAAAAGAACGGCTTTAAGACTCGTTACCCCAGCGTGGAGTACAACCTGGTCCACGAGCTCCGACCAGAGGAGCTATCCCTGTGTAAAGAGGAGGAGCAAGATGAGGTCAAATGTGAAATGTTGGATGAGTGTGACTCAGAGGACAGATACAGGAAGAGACAAAACAGGTACATAGAGAGCCTTTAGAAACAACATATACACTGCATAATAACTGTTTTGTAAATGCCTAATGTATTGTGTTGTTTAAAAGCATGTGTCATGTGAAGTGTAGCATTTCTGAATTTGTGCTCTTCTGTCTCACAGTGATGCATCAGAGAAGAAACTAGTAGAAGAATCACCGAGCTGCAGTGAAGCGAAGTATAACTCCTCTGTTGATCTGAACTGTCATGCAGCAAGTGATCTAAAACACCAGTCCACTAGTGATCTGAAAAACCAGTCAACCAGTGACATCAAATATCACCCCACCAGTGATGTTGAATACCACTGTTCAGGTGACAGCAGGTACCAGTGTACCACTGACACCAAATACCAGTCCGTCTATGTCATATCTGACCAAAAAGATGAATGCATCATCGCAACAGAGGTGAGCACAAAACACACATACAAATGTATACCTGACAGTGTTTTGATGTGTAACTACTATATCCATAGAGGTTTAGCTGTTAAAAAATTATTATTTTGATTAAAATCAACCAAATATTGACCATTTTTCCTGTATTCCAGGTATGATACCAGTCCAGATCAGATCAGACCAGTCTCCTCTGGATGCTGGTGGTCCAAACCAGCCCTGAGCAGTAGAGCTCAGCTTGTCTCCGGGAGGTTTTACTCCTGCTGTTTGCTGCTGTTCCCTCGGATTTACCGGAGGACTTTGAGCCAAGGTGCTGCTGAGCCAGCGTGGAGTCAGTACTGACATGGCTAGGACTTTGTACTACAGTAGTACTACGGATGAATACTGGACATTTTGCTGGATGTAGGTCTAATACTGACTCAGACATATGGACAAAGCAGAAGACAGAGCTAGCACAACAGAAAGAAGTGCTGAACTCATGTATGCAGTCAGTCGGTCTGGGCAACTGATGAAGAGCAAGTTGCAGTACGGAAAGACTTACTGCCAAAACAAATCCTCATGAACTGTTTCCCCCTGAAAAACATTGGAGTAGTGACTTGGATGTTGACAGACAAAGCTGTAGTACCATGGAGTACTGAATAAACAAACAATGTAGTACCTTTGGAGTACTGACAACTTTTGAAGTACTGTTGTAGTACAGTTATGTGATGTGGTTTTATAATGCAGTGTAAAAGCTGTCGTAGATATTGGACAGTTCATGTTCTGTGCAGTGCTGCAGAGTAGAAGATGAAGTTCAAACATAGAAGTCCTTCATTTGGCTTTTTTCTTCAAGAAAATGTGTTCAGGTTTGGAGCATTTTCAAGTGGTTGATGATATTGACCATGACCGCAACATTCTCAGTTTGATTTGTTGGGGTGACACTAGTTGCATGTTATTCTTCTCTCTCTCTGCTATTGAATAAAGGGACAAAATTCCCCAAAGCAAATATTAATAAAAGAGTTTCATTCCAGAAGTAAAATTCAATTCTGTGCATTCACAGTGAAACAATAGGAAAAAAAAATTGTGGGACTTCCACAGCAGCTAAACATCTGTATCTCTGCAGCACTGACAGATACAGTGTCAGCTGAGCTGGTTCTCAGCAGAAAATAGAGAACTGAAGACTCCAGTAGTGACTGCAGACTGATCCAACATGGATCCTGTTGGGCCATAGTGGCCTCCTGACCCCTGAAGGTTGTGATACACAGGGCAATGTTTTTGGGCAGGGCAACTTTGGAAACGCTCTCAACATTAGAGAACAAGTAAATGAAAAGTCAATGGAGCAAATCACAAGAATATTAAGGAAATTCAGTGTTCAGTTTGATTATTATTTTTTTTCAAGTTTATATTGGTTATCCTTGACCAGATTTATGAATTAGAAGTCTGTGAGTTCAGTGTAGTGATGAAGAAGTTTTGCAAAAAAAAAAGTACAAAATGTTCATGATCTCTGATGCTGGAGTGTTTCCATGTTAGCCGAGCTGTAACAGACTAGTCTTACCTGCCAAGTCCTCATTGCACTATGGAGGTGTGTGTGCGCGCGTGTGTGTATGTGTGTATAGAGGTGATGCCTGTGTGTGGTGTCGATATATGCACTGCCCACTCCAGACCCCTTCACTCCCAGTCTTCCACTATTAGACGCCATCACCCTGCCTGCTATTGGTTAGGATCATGTGTTCCCTGTTTTTATTTTATGTTATCTAAAGAAAGATGTATTCTTTTAATTTAATTATGTAATTATTTGTGTTACATTCGTGTTGTGGTTTTTGTTAAACCTGTTATAATTTAAGTTGGATTGTTTTTATTTGGCAGAAAATGTATGTATGTAAGTATGTATGCATGTATGTGTTAGGCACTTGAGACCACTGTGACTGTGTTGTATTTAAGAGAAAAGTCTTATGTACAGAGCCTGTCATTTTTATTGCTGGAAAACAGCACAATATTTTTCCAAAATAAAAGAAGAATGAAATATAGCACATTTGTAGTTGGGGTTGCATTTATGTCAGATTCATTCTCCTGAGAGGGGAAACACGAACGGATTAACACTGACAACTTTAACCATTTGATCCATTTGAACAAAATGCAATTGACAAAATGTACAATACGTCGTCCATCCAGCTGTAAGTTGCAGATCATTTTATCAGAACTACTTCCTGAAGCAGCCTTTTTTCAGCTCACCAGAAGAGCAATCAAACAAATTCAAACAGAGGGATTTGTTGTCGCTAAGTGATAGTATGTCTATTTGTGTGTGTATGAAAAAGAGACCGAAAGAGTGTATGTTAGTGTGTGTGTGTGTGTGTGTGTGTGTGTGTGTGTGTGTGTTCGTCTGACGCAGCAGAAGACTGTCTCCTTGTGGAACCACTAAATGAGACAAAGACACACCCCATAATCATAGACCGCTTAGCTAGCCTCCTCTGAGGTCAGAGCCATCTCTTTGTGTGTGTTAGAAAGTTAGAGACAGAGGTAATCACTCAATATGTTTAGTGTATAGTACATGTGTGTATGTTGTATGTATGTATATAGTGTGCTTGTGAGTGAATGTTTTTTTTCTATTTGCCTCATAACTAAATATGAGCACCTCCCTGTGTGTGTGTGTGTGCGTGTGTGCGTGTGTGTGTGTGTGTGTGTGTGTGTGTGTGTGTGTGTGTGTGTGAGTGAGTGAGATCTTGTTTTAAGCAGAGGGGTATTTATAGCTAGAGAGAGAAACCACCAGTCTGGATTTAGTCCCGGTTGCCCCTGTGTGTGTGTGTGTGTGTGTGTGTGTGTGTGTGTGTGTGTGTGTGTGGGTGTGTGTGTGTGTGTGTGTGTGTGTG